>CAKAJA020000955.1:0-24524 GCA_916610235.2 Lasioglossum morio
AACGGATCACGCATAACGCACAACGCATAGCGCATAACGCATAACGCATAACGCATAACGCATAACGCATAACGCATAACGCATAACGCATAACGCATAACGCATAACGCATACCGCATAACGCATAACGCATAACGCATAACGCATAACGCATAACGCATATCGCATAACACATACGCATAACGCATAAGGCATAACGCATTACGCATAACTTATAACTCATAACTCATAACGAATAACGCATAACGCAAAATGAATAACGCATAAAGCATAACGCATAACCCATAACCCATATCGCACAACGCATAAGGCATAATGCACAACGCATAACGAATACCGCAAAACGCATAACGCATAACGCATAACGCATAACGCATAACGCATAACGCATAACGTATAACGCATAATGCATACCGTATAACGCATAACGCATAACGCATAACGCATAACGCATAACGCATAACGCATAACGCATAACGCATAACGCATAACGCATAACGCATAACCATAACGCATAACGCATAACCCATAACGCATAACGCATAACGCATAACGTATAACGCATAACGCATACCGTATAACGCATAATGCATAACGCATGACGCATAACGCATAACGCATAACGCATAACGCATAACGCATAACGCATAACGCATAACGCATAACGCATAACGCATAACGCATAACCATAACGCATAACGCATAACCCATAACGCATAACGCATAACGCATAACGTATATCGCATAACGCATACCGTATAACGCATAATGCATAACGCATAACGCATAACGCATAACGCAATCGTATAACGCACAACGCATAACCCATAACGCATAACATATAACGCATAACGCATAACCCATAACGCATAACGCATAACGCATAACGCATAAAGCATAACGCATAACGCATAACGCATAACGCATAACGCATAACGCATAACGCATAACGCATAACGCATATCGCATAACACATACGCATAACGCATAAGGCATAACGCATAACGCATAACGCATAACGCATAACGCATAACGCATAACGCATAACGCAAAACGCATAACGTTAACGCACAACCCATAACGCATAAGGCTTGATGCATGACGCATATCGCATATCGCATAACGCATAAGGCTTGATGCATGACGCATATCGCATAACGCATAAGGCATAACGCATAATACATAACGTATAACGCATTATGCAGAACGCATAACGCATAACGCATAACGCATAACGCATAACGCATAACGCATAACGCATATCGCAGAACACATACGCATAACGCATAAGGCATAACGCATTACGCATAACTTATAACTCATAACTCATAACGAATAACGCATAACGCAAAATGAATAACGCATAAAGCATAACGCATAACCCATAACCCATAACGCACAACGCATAAGGCATAATGCACAACGCATAACGAATACCGCAAAACGCATAACGCATAACGCGTAACTCATAACGCATAACGCATAACGCATAACGCACACCGTATAACGCATAACACATAACGCATAACGCATAAAGCATAATGCATAACGCATAACGCATAATGCAAACGTATAACGCCCAACGCATAAAGCATAACGAACAACCCATAACGCATAATCCATAACGCATAACGCATAACGCATAAAGTATAACGCATAACGCATAACGCATAACGCAAACTTATAACGCACAACGCATAGCGCATAACGCATAACGCATAACGCATAACGCATAACGCATAACGCATAACGCATAACGCATAACGCATAACGCATAACGCATAACGCATACCGCATAACGCATAACGCATAACGCATAACGCATAACGCATAACGCATAACGCATATCGCATAACACATACGCATAACGCATAAGGCATAACGCATTACGCATAACTTATAACTCATAACTCATAACGAATAACGCATAACGCAAAATGAATAACGCATAAAGCATAACGCATAACCCATAACCCATATCGCACAACGCATAAGGCATAATGCACAACGCATAACGAATACCGCAAAACGCATAACGCATAACGCATAACGCATAACGCATAACGCATAACGCATAATGCATACCGTATAACGCATAACGCATAACGCATAACGCATAACGCATAACGCATAACGCATAACGCATAACGCATAACGCATAACGCATAACGCATAACCATAACGCATAACGCATAACCCATAACGCATAACGCATAACGCATAACGTATAACGCATAACGCATACCGTATAACGCATAATGCATAACGCATAACGCATAACGCATAACGCATAACGCATAACGCATAACGCATAACGCATAACGCATAACGTATAACGCATAACGCATACCGTATAACGCATAACGCATAACGCATAACGCATAACGCATAACTCATAACGCATAACGTATAACGCATAACGCATACCGTATAACGCATAACGCATAACGCATAACGCAAACGTATAGCGCACAACGCATAATGCATAAACCATAACCCTTACTTCATAACGCATAACGCATAATGCACAACGCATAACGAACACCGGAAAACCCATAACGCCTAACGCATAACGGATCACGAATAACGCATAAAGCATAACGCATAACGCATAACGCATAACGCATAACGCATAACGCATAACCATAACGCATAACGCATAACCCATAACGCATAACGCATAACGCATAACGTATAACGCATAACGCATACCGTATAACGCATAATGCATAACGCATAACGCATGACGCATAACGCATAACAAATAACGCATAACGTATAACGCATAACGCATACCGTATAACGCATAACGCATAACGCATAACGCAAACGTATAGCGCACAACGCATAATGCATAAACCATAACCCTTACTTCATAACGCATAACGCATAATGCACAACGCATAACGAACACCGGAAAACCCATAACGCCTAACGCATAACGGATCACGAATAACGCATAAAGCATAACGCATAACGCATAACGCATAACGCAAACGTATAGCGCACAACGCATAATGCATAAACCATAAACCTTACTTCATAACGCATAACGCATAATGCACAACGCATAACGAACACCGGAAAACCCATAACGCCTAACGCATAACGGATCACGAATAACGCATAAAGCATAACGCATAACGCATAACGCATAACGCATAACGCATAACGTATAACGCATAATGCATACCGTATAACGCATAACGCATAACGCATAACGCATAACGCATAACGCATAACGCATAACGCATAACGCATAACGCATAACGCATAACGCATAACCATAACGCATAACGCATAACCCATAACGCATAACGCATAACGCATAACGTATAACGCATTACGCATACCGTATAACGCATAATGCATAACGCATAACGCATAACGCATAACGCATAACGCATAACGCATAACGCATAACGCATAATGCACAACGCATAACGAACACCGGAAAACCCATAACGCCTAACGCATAACGGATCACGAATAACGCATAAAGCATAACGCATAACGCATAACGCATAACGCATAACGCATAACGCATAACGCATAACGCATAACGCATAACGTATAACGCATAACGCATACCGTATAACGCATAACGCATAACGCATAACGCAAACGTATAGCGCACAACGCATAATGCATAAACCATAACCCTTACTTCATAACGCATAACGCATAATGCACAACGCATAACGAACACCGGAAAACCCATAACGCCTAACGCATAACGGATCACGAATAACGCATAAAGCATAACGCATAACGCATAACGCATAACGCATAACGCATAACGCATAACCATAACGCATAACGCATAACCCATAACGCATAACGCATAACGCATAACGTATAACGCATAACGCATACCGTATAACGCATAATGCATAACGCATAACGCATGACGCATAACGCATAACAAATAACGCATAACGTATAACGCATAACGCATACCGTATAACGCATAACGCATAACGCATAACGCAAACGTATAGCGCACAACGCATAATGCATAAACCATAACCCTTACTTCATAACGCATAACGCATAATGCACAACGCATAACGAACACCGGAAAACCCATAACGCCTAACGCATAACGGATCACGAATAACGCATAAAGCATAACGCATAACGCATAACGCATAACGCAAACGTATAGCGCACAACGCATAATGCATAAACCATAAACCTTACTTCATAACGCATAACGCATAATGCACAACGCATAACGAACACCGGAAAACCCATAACGCCTAACGCATAACGGATCACGAATAACGCATAAAGCATAACGCATAACGCATAACGCATAACGCATAACGCATAACGCATAACGCATAACGCATAACGCATAACGCATAACGCAAACGTATAGCGCACAACGCATAATGCATAAACCATAAACCTTACTTCATAACGCATAACGCATAATGCACAACGCATAACGAACACCGGAAAACCCATAACGCCTAACGCATAACGGATCACGAATAACGCATAAAGCATAACGCATAACGCATAACGCATAACGCATAACGCATAACGCATAACGCATAACGCATAAAGCATAACGCATAACCCATAACCCTTAACGCATAACGCATAACGCATAATGCACAACGCTTAACGAATACCGCAAATCGCATAACGCCTAACGCATAACGGATCACGCATGACGCATAAAGCATAACGCATAACGCATAACGCATAACGCATAACGCATAACGCATAACGCATAACGCATATCGCATAACGCATAAATCATAACCCATAACGCACAACGCATAAGGCATAATGCAAAACGCAAAACGAATACCGCAAAACGCATAACGCATAACGCATAACGCATAACGCATAACGCATAACGCATAACTCATAACGCATAACGCATAACGCACACCGTATAACGCATAACGCATAACGCATAACGCATAAAGCATAACGCATAACGCATAACGCATAACGCAAAACGCATAACGTTAACGCACAACCCATAACGCATAAGGCTTGATGCATGACGCATATCGCATATCGCATAACGCATAAGGCTTGATGCATGACGCATATCGCATAACGCATAAGGCATAACGCATAATACATAACGTATAACGCATTATGCAGAACGCATAACGCATAACGCATAACGCATAACGCATAACGCATATCGCAGAACACATACGCATAACGCATAAGGCATAACGCATTACGCATAACTTATAACTCATAACTCATAACGAATAACGCATAACGCAAAATGAATAACGCATAAAGCATAACGCATAACCCATAACCCATAACGCACAACGCATAAGGCATAATGCACAACGCATAACGAATACCGCAAAACGCATAACGCATAACGCGTAACTCATAACGCATAACGCATAACGCATAACGCACACCGTATAACGCATAACGCATAACGCATAACGCATAAAGCATAATGCATAACGCATAACGCATAATGCAAACGTATAACGCCCAACGCATAAAGCATAACGAACAACCCATAACGCATAATCCATAACGCATAACGCATAACGCATAACGCATAAAGTATAACGCATAACGCATAACGCATAACGCAAACTTATAACGCACAACGCATAGCGCATAACGCATAACGCATAACGCATAACGCATAACGCATAACGCATAACGCATAACGCATAACGCATAACGCATAACGCATAACGGATCACGCATAACGCACAACGCATAGCGCATAACGCATAACGCATAACGCATAACGCATAACGCATAACGCATAACGCATAACGCATAACGCATAACGCATAACGCATAACGCATAACGCATAACGCATAACGCATACCGCATAACGCATAACGCATAACGCATAACGCATAACGCATAACGCATAACGCATAACGCATATCGCATAACACATACGCATAACGCATAAGGCATAACGCATTACGCATAACTTATAACTCATAACTCATAACGAATAACGCATAACGCAAAATGAATAACGCATAAAGCATAACGCATAACCCATAACCCATATCGCACAACGCATAAGGCATAATGCACAACGCATAACGAATACCGCAAAACGCATAACGCATAACGCATAACGCATAACGCATAACGTATAACGCATAATGCATACCGTATAACGCATAACGCATAACGCATAACGCATAACGCATAACGCATAACGCATAACGCATAACGCATAACGCATAACGCATAACGCATAACGCATAACCATAACGCATAACGCATAACCCATAACGCATAACGCATAACGCATAACGTATAACGCATAACGCATACCGTATAACGCATAATGCATAACGCATAACGCATAACGCATAACGCATAACGCATAACGCATAACGCATAACGCATAACGTATAACGCATAACGCATACCGTATAACGCATAACGCATAACGCATAACGCATAACGCATAACGCATAACGCATAACGCATAACGCATAACGTATAACGCATAACGCATACCGTATAACGCATAACGCATAACGCATAACGCAAACGTATAGCGCACAACGCATAATGCATAAACCATAACCCTTACTTCATAACGCATAACGCATAATGCACAACGCATAACGAACACCGGAAAACCCATAACGCCTAACGCATAACGGATCACGAATAACGCATAAAGCATAACGCATAACGCATAACGCATAACGCATAACGCATAACGCATAACCATAACGCATAACGCATAACCCATAACGCATAACGCATAACGCATAACGTATAACGCATAACGCATACCGTATAACGCATAATGCATAACGCATAACGCATGACGCATAACGCATAACTTATAACTCATAACTCATAACGAATAACGCATAACGCAAAATGAATAACGCATAAAGCATAACGCATAACCCATAACCCATAACGCACAACGCATAAGGCATAATGCACAACGCATAACGAATACCGCAAAACGCATAACGCATAACGCGTAACTCATAACGCATAACGCATAACGCATAACGCACACCGTATAACGCATAACGCATAACGCATAACGCATAACGCATAAAGTATAACGCATAACGCATAACGCATAACGCAAACTTATAACGCACAACGCATAGCGCATAACGCATAACGCATAACGCATAACGCATAACGCATAACGCATAACGCATAACGCATAACGCATAACGCATAACGCATAACGCATAACGCATAACGCATAACGCATAACGCATAACGGATCACGCATAACGCACAACGCATAGCGCATAACGCATAACGCATAACGCATAACGCATAACGCATAACGCATAACGCATAACGCATAACGCATAACGCATAACGCATAACGCATAACGCATACCGCATAACGCATAACGCATAACGCATAACGCATAACGCATAACGCATAACGCATAACGCATATCGCATAACACATACGCATAACGCATAAGGCATAACGCATTACGCATAACTTATAACTCATAACTCATAACGAATAACGCATAACGCAAAATGAATAACGCATAAAGCATAACGCATAACCCATAACCCATATCGCACAACGCATAAGGCATAATGCACAACGCATAACGAATACCGCAAAACGCATAACGCATAACGCATAACGCATAACGCATAACGAATAACGCATAATGCATACCGTATAACGCATAACGCATAACGCATAACGCATAACGCATAACGCATAACGCATAACGCATAACGCATAACGCATAACGCATAACCATAACGCATAACGCATAACCCATAACGCATAACGCATAACGCATAACGTATAACGCATAACGCATACCGTATAACGCATAATGCATAACGCATAACGCATAACGCATAACGCATAACGCATAACGCATAACGCATAACGTATAACGCATAACGCATACCGTATAACGCATAACGCATAACGCATAACGCATAACGCATAACGCATAACGAATAACGCATAACGCATAACGTATAACGCATAACGCATACCGTATAACGCATAACGCATAACGCATAACGCAAACGTATAGCGCACAACGCATAATGCATAAACCATAACCCTTACTTCATAACGCATAACGCATAATGCACAACGCATAACGAACACCGGAAAACCCATAACGCCTAACGCATAACGGATCACGAATAACGCATAAAGCATAACGCATAACGCATAACGCATAACGCATAACGCATAACGCATAACCATAACGCATAACGCATAACCCATAACGCATAACGCATAACGCATAACGTATAACGCATAACGCATACCGTATAACGCATAATGCATAACGCATAACGCATGACGCATAACGCATAACAAATAACGCATAACGTATAACGCATAACGCATACCGTATAACGCATAACGCATAACGCATAACGCAAACGTATAGCGCACAACGCATAATGCATAAACCATAACCCTTACTTCATAACGCATAACGCATAATGCACAACGCATAACGAACACCGGAAAACCCATAACGCCTAACGCATAACGGATCACGAATAACGCATAAAGCATAACGCATAACGCATAACGCATAACGCAAACGTATAGCGCACAACGCATAATGCATAAACCATAAACCTTACTTCATAACGCATAACGCATAATGCACAACGCATAACGAACACCGGAAAACCCATAACGCCTAACGCATAACGGATCACGAATAACGCATAAAGCATAACGCATAACGCATAACGCATAACGCATAACGCATAACGTATAACGCATAATGCATACCGTATAACGCATAACGCATAACGCATAACGCATAACGCATAACGCATAACGCATAACGCATAACGCATAACGCATAACGCATAACGCATAACGCATAACCATAACGCATAACGCATAACCCATAACGCATAACGCATAACGCATAACGTATAACGCATTACGCATACCGTATAACGCATAATGCATAACGCATAACGCATAACGCATAACGCATAACGCATAACGCATAACGCATAACGCATAATGCACAACGCATAACGAACACCGGAAAACCCATAACGCCTAACGCATAACGGATCACGAATAACGCATAAAGCATAACGCATAACGCATAACGCATAACGCATAACGCATAACGCATAACGCATAACGCATAACGCATAACGCATAACGTATAACGCATAACGCATACCGTATAACGCATAACGCATAACGCATAACGCAAACGTATAGCGCACAACGCATAATGCATAAACCATAACCCTTACTTCATAACGCATAACGCATAATGCACAACGCATAACGAACACCGGAAAACCCATAACGCCTAACGCATAACGGATCACGAATAACGCATAAAGCATAACGCATAACGCATAACGCATAACGCATAACGCATAACGCATAACGCATAACCATAACGCATAACGCATAACCCATAACGCATAACGCATAACGCATAACGTATAACGCATAACGCATACCGTATAACGCATAATGCATAACGCATAACGCATGACGCATAACGCATAACAAATAACGCATAACGTATAACGCATAACGCATACCGTATAACGCATAACGCATAACGCATAACGCAAACGTATAGCGCACAACGCATAATGCATAAACCATAACCCTTACTTCATAACGCATAACGCATAATGCACAACGCATAACGAACACCGGAAAACCCATAACGCCTAACGCATAACGGATCACGAATAACGCATAACGCATAACGCATAACGCATAACGCATAACGCAAACGTATAGCGCACAACGCATAATGCATAAACCATAAACCTTACTTCATAACGCATAACGCATAATGCACAACGCATAACGAACACCGGAAAACCCATAACGCCTAACGCATAACGGATCACGAATAACGCATAAAGCATAACGCATAACGCATAACGCATAACGCATAACGCATAACGCATAACGCATAACGCATAACGCATAACGCATAACGCATAACGCATAACGCATAACGCATAACGCATAACGCATAACGCATAACGCAAAACGCATAACGTTAACGCATAACCCATAACGCATAAGGCTTGATGCATGACGCATATCGCATATCGCATAACGCATAAGGCTTGATGCATGACGCATGTCGCATAACGCATAAGGCATAACGCATAATACATAACGTATAACGCATTATGCATAACGCATAACGCATAACGCATAACGCATAACGCATAACGCAAAACGCATAACGCATAACGCATATCGCATAACACATACGCATAACGCATAACGCATAACGCATAAAGCATAACGCATAACCCATAACCCTTAACGCATAACGCATAACGCATAATGCACAACGCTTAACGAATACCGCAAATCGCATAACGCCTAACGCATAACGGATCACGCATGACGCATAAAGCATAACGCATAACGCATAACGCATAACGCATAACGCATAACGCATAACGCATAACGCATAACGCATAACGCATAACGCATAAATCATAACCCATAACGCACAACGCATAAGGCATAATGCACAACGCAAAACGAATACCGCAAAACGCATAACGCATAACGCATAACGCATAACGCATAACGCATAACGCATAACTCATAACGCATAACGCATAACGCACACCGTATAACGCATAACGCATAACGCATAACGCATAAAGCATAACGCATAACGCATAACGCAGAACGCATAACGCATAACGCATAACGCATAACGCATAACGCATAACGCATAACGCATAACGCATATCGCAGAACACATACGCATAACGCATAAGGCATAACGCATTACGCATAACTTATAACTCATAACTCATAACGAATAACGCATAACGCAAAATGAATAACGCATAAAGCATAACGCATAACCCATAACCCATAACGCACAACGCATAAGGCATAATGCACAACGCATAACGAATACCGCAAAACGCATAACGCATAACGCGTAACTCATAACGCATAACGCATAACGCATAACGCACACCGTATATCGCATAACGCATAACGCATAACGCATAAAGCATAATGCATAACGCATAACGCATAATGCAAACGTATAACGCCCAACGCATAAAGCATAACGAACAACCCATAACGCATAATCCATAACGCATAACGCATAACGCATAAAGTATAACGCATAACGCATAACGCATAACGCAAACTTATAACGCACAACGCATAGCGCATAACGCATAACGCATAACGCATAACGCATAACGCATAACGCATAACGCATAACGCATAACGCATAACGCATAACGCATAACGCATAACGCATAACGCATAACGCATAACGCATAACGCATAACGCATAACGGATCACGCATAACGCACAACGCATAGCGCATAACGCATAACGCATAACGCATAACGCATAACGCATAACGCATAACGCATAACGCATAACGCATAACGCATAACGCATAACGCATAACGCATACCGCATAACGCATAACGCATAACGCATAACGCATAACGCATAACGCATATCGCATAACACATACGCATAACGCATAAGGCATAACGCATTACGCATAACTTATAACTCATAACTCATAACGAATAACGCATAACGCAAAATGAATAACGCATAAAGCATAACGCATAACCCATAACCCATATCGCACAACGCATAAGGCATAATGCACAACGCATAACGAATACCGCAAAACGCATAACGCATAACGCATAACGCATAACGTATAACGCATAATGCATACCGTATAACGCATAACGCATAACGCATAACGCATAACGCATAACGCATAACGCATAACGCATAACGCATAACGCATAACGCATAACGCATAACCATAACGCATAACGCATAACCCATAACGCATAACGCATAACGCATAACGTATAACGCATAACGCATACCGTATAACGCATAATGCATAACGCATAACGCATAACGCATAACGCATAACGCATAACGCATAACGCATAACGCATAACGTATAACGCATAACGCATACCGTATAACGCATAACGCATAACGCATAACGAACAACGGATAACGCATAACGCATAACGCATAACGCATAACGTATAACGCATAACGCATACCGTATAACGCATAACGCATAACGCATAACGCAAACGTATAGCGCACAACGCATAATGCATAAACCATAACCCTTACTTCATAACGCATAACGCATAATGCACAACGCATAACGAACACCGGAAAACCCATAACGCCTAACGCATAACGGATCACGAATAACGCATAAAGCATAACGCATAACGCATAACGCATAACGCATAACGCATAACGCATAACCATAACGCATAACGCATAACCCATAACGCATAACGCATAACGCATAACGTATAACGCATAACGCATACCGTATAACGCATAATGCATAACGCATAACGCATGACGCATAACGCATAACAAATAACGCATAACAAATAACGCATAACGTATAACGCATAACGCATACCGTATAACGCATAACGCATAACGCATAACGCAAACGTATAGCGCACAACGCATAATGCATAAACCATAACCCTTACTTCATAACGCATAACGCATAATGCACAACGCATAACGAACACCGGAAAACCCATAACGCCTAACGCATAACGGATCACGAATAACGCATAAAGCATAACGCATAACGCATAACGCATAACGCAAACGTATAGCGCACAACGCATAATGCATAAACCATAAACCTTACTTCATAACGCATAACGCATAATGCACAACGCATAACGAACACCGGAAAACCCATAACGCCTAACGCATAACGGATCACGAATAACGCATAAAGCATAACGCATAACGCATAACGCATAACGCATAACGCATAACGCATAACGCATAACGCATAACGCATAACGCATAACGCATAACGCATAACGCATAACGCATAACGCAAAACGCATAACGTTAACGCATAACCCATAACGCATAAGGCTTGATGCATGACGCATATTGCATATCGCATAACGCATAAGGCTTGATGCATGACGCATATCGCATAACGCATAAGGCATAACGCATAATACATAACGTATAACGCATTATGCATAACGCATAACGCATAACGCGTAACGCATAACGCATAACGCATAACGCATATCGCATAACACATACGCATAACGCATAACGCATAACGCATAAAGCATAACGCATAACCCATAGCCCTTAACGCATAACGCATAACGCATAATGCACAACGCTTAACGAATACCGCAAATCGCATAACGCCTAACGCATAACGGATCACGCATGACGCATAAAGCATAACGCATAACGCATAACGCATAACGCATAACGCATAACGCATAACGCATAACGCATAACGCATAACGCATATCGCATAACGCATAAATCATAACCCATAACGCACAACGCATAAGGCATAATGCACAACGCAAAACGAATACCGCAAAACGCATAACGCATAACGCATAACGCATAACGCATAACTCATAACGCATAACGCATAACGCACACCGTATAACGCATAACGCATAACGCATAAAGCATAACGCATAACGCATACCGTATAACGCATAACGCATAACGCATAACGCAAACGTATAACGCACAACGCATAACGCATATCGCATAACGCATAAATCATAACCCATAACGCATAACGCATAACGCATAACGCATAAAGCATAACGCATAACGCATAACGCATAACGCATAACGCATAACGCATAACGCATAACGCATATCGCATATCACATACGCATAACGCATAAGGCATAACGCATTACGCATAACTTATAACTCATAACTCATAACGAATAACGCATAACGCACAACGCATAAGGCATAATGCACAACGCAAAACGAATACCGCAAAACGCATAACGCATAACGCATAACGCATAACGCATAACGCATAACGCATAACGCATAACTCATAACGCATAACGCATAACGCACACCGTATAACGCATAACGCATAACGCATAACGCATAAAGCATAACGCATAACGCATACCGTATAACGCATAACGCATAACGCATAACGCAAACGTATAATCCACAACGCATAACGCATACCGCATAACATATAACGCATAACGCATAACGCATAACGCATAACGCATAACGCATAACGCATAAAGCATAACGCATAACACATAACGCATAACGCATAACGCATAACGCATAACCATAACGCATAACGCATAACCCATAACGCATAACGCATAACGCATAACGTATAACGCATAACGCATACCGTATAACGCATAATGCATAACGCATAAAGCATAACGCATAACGCATAACGCATAACGCATAACGCATAACGCATAACGCATAACGCATAACGCATAACGCATAACGCATAACGCATAACGCATAACGCATAACGCATAAAGCAAACGTATAACGCACAACGCATAACGCATAACGCATAACGCATAACGCATAACGCATAACGCATAATGCATAACGCATAACGCATAATGCACAACGCTTAACGAATACCGCAAATCGAATAACGCCTAACGCATAACGGATCACGCAAGACGCATAAAGCATAACGAATAACGCATAACGCATAACGCATAACGCATAACGCATAACGCATATCGCATAACACATACGCATAACGCATAACGCATAACGCATAAAGCATAACGCATAACCCATAACCCTTAACGCATAACGCATAACGCATAATGCACAACGCTTAACGAATACCGCAAATCGCATAACGCCTAACGCATAACGGATCACGCATGACGCATAAAGCATAACGCATAACGCATAACGCATAACGCATAACGCATAACGCATAACGCATAACGCATAACGCATATCGCATAACGCATAAATCATAACCCATAACGCACAACGCATAAGGCATAATGCACAACGCATAACGAATACCGCAAAACGCATAACGCATAACGCATAACGCATAACGCATAACTCATAACGCATAACGCATAACGCACACCGTATAACGCATAACGCATAAAGCATAACGCATAACGCATAACGCATAACGCATAACGCACAACGCATAACGCATAACGCATAACGCATAACATATAACGCATAACGCATAACGCATAACGCATAACGCATAACGCATAAAGCATAACGCATAACGCATAACGCATAACGCATAACGCATAACGCATAACGCACAACGCATAACGCATAACTCATAACGCATAACGCATAAAGCATATCGCATAACGCATAACGCAAACGTATAACGCATAACGCATAAAGCATAACGCATAACGCATAACGCATAAAGCAAAACGCATAACGCATAACGCATAACGCATACCGTATAACGCATAACGCATAACGCATAACGCATAACGCAAAAGTATAACGCACAACGCATAACGCCTAACGCATAACGGATCACGCATGACGCATAAAGCATAACGCATAACGCATAACGCATAACGCATAACGCATAACGCATAACGCATAACGCATAACGCATAACGCATAACGCATAACGCATAAATCATAACCCATAACGCACAACGCATAAGGCATAATGCACAACGCATAACGAATACCGCAAAACGCATAACGCATAACGCATAACGCATAACGCATAACTCATAACGCATAACGCATAACGCACACCGTATAACGCATAACGCATAAAGCATAACGCATAACGCATAACGCATAACGCATAACGCATAACGCACAACGCATAACGCATAACGCATAACGCATAACATATAACGCATAACGCATAACGCATAACGCATAACGCATAACGCATAAAGCATAACGCATAACGCATAACGCATAACGCATAACGCATAACGCACAACGCATAACGCATAACTCATAACGCATAACGCATAAAGCATATCGCATAACGCATAACGCAAACGTATAACGCATAACGCATAAAGCATAACGCATAACGCATAACGCATAAAGCAAAACGCATAACGCATAACGCATAACGCATACCGTATAACGCATAACGCATAACGCATAACGCATAACGCAAAAGTATAACGCACAACGCATAACGCATAACGCATAACGAATAACATATAACGCATAACGCATAACGCATAACGCATAACGCATAACGCATAACGCATAACGTATAACGCATAACGCATACCGTATAACGCAAAACGCATAACGCAAACGTATAACGCACAACGCATAACGCATAACGCATAACGCATAACGCATAACATATAACGCATAACGCATAACGCATAACGCACAACATATAACGCATATCGCATAACGCATAACGCATAACGCATAAAGCATAACGCATAACGCATAACGCATAACGCATAACGCATAACGCATAACGCATAAAGCATAACGCATAACGTATAACGCATAACGCATAACGCATAACGCATAAAGCAAACATATAACGCACAACGCATAACGCATAACGCATAACGCATAACGCATAACGCATAATGCATAACGCATAAGGCATAACGCATTACGCATAACTTATAACTCATAACTCATAACGAATAACGCATAACGCAAAGTGAATAACGCATAAAGCATAACGCATAACCCATAACCCTTACCGCATAACGCATAACGCATAATGCACAACGCTTAACGAATACCGCAAATCGCATAACGCCTAACGCATAACGGATCACGCATGACGCATAAAGCATAACGCATAACGCATAACGCATAACGCATAACGCATAACGCATAACGCATAACGCATAACGCAATTCGCATAACGCTTAAATCATAACCCATAACGCACAACGCATAACCCATAATGCACAAAGCATAACGAATACCGCAAGACGCATAACGCATAACGCATAACGCATAACTCATAACGCATAACGCATAACGCATAACGCACACCGTATAACGCATAACGCATAACGCATAACGCATAACGCATAACGCATAACGCATAACGCATAACGCATAACTCATAACGCATAACGCATAACGCACACCGTATAACGCATAACGCATAACGCATAACGCATAACGCATAACGCATAACGCATAACGCATAACGCATAACGCATAACGCATAACGGATCACGCATAACGCATAACGCATAACACATAAAGCATAACGCATAACGCATAACGCATAACGCATAACGCATAACGCATAACGCATAACGCATACCGTATAACGCATAACGCATAACGCATAACGCAAACGTATAACGCACAACGCATAACGCATAACGCATAACGCATAAATCATAACCCATAACGCACAACGCATAACGCATAATGCACAAAGCATAACGAATACCGCAAGACGCATATCGCATAACGCATAACGCATAACGCATAACGCATAACGCATAACGCATACCGTATAACGCATGACGCATAACGCATAACGCAAACGTATAACGCACAACGCATAACGCATAACGCATAACGCATAACATATAACGCATAACGCATAACGCATAACGCATAACGCATAACGCATATCGCATAACGCATAACGCATAACGTATAACGTATAACGCATAACGCATAACGCATAACGCATAACGCATAACGCATAACCATAACGCATAACGCATAACCCATAACGCATAACGCATAACGCATAACGTATAACGCATAACGCATACCGTATAACGCATAATGCATAACGCATAACGCATAACGCATAACACATAACGCATTACGCATAACGTATAACGCATAACGCATACCGTATAACGCATAACGCATAACGCAAACGTATAGCGCACAACGCATAATGCATAAACCATAACCCTTACTTGATAACGCATAACGCATAATGCACAACGCATAACGAACACCGGAAAACCCATAACGCCTAACGCATAACGGATCACGAATAACGCATAAAGCATAACGCATAACGCATAACGCATAACGCATAACGCATAACGCATAACGCATAACGCATAACGCATAACGCATAACGCATAACGCATAACGCATAACGCATAACGCATAACGCATAACGCATAACGCATAACGCATAACGCATAACGCATAACGCATAACGCATAACGCAAAACGCAAAACGCATAACGTTAACGCATAACCCATAACGCATACGGCTTGATGCATGACGCATATCGCATATCGCATAACGCATAAGGCTTGATGCATGACGCATATCGCATAACGCATAAGGCATAACGCATAATACGTAACGTATAACGCATTATGCATAACGCATAACGCATAACGCATAACGCATAACGCATAACGCATAACGCATAACGCATATCGCATAACACATACGCATAACGCATAACGCATAACGCATAAAGCATAACGCATAACCCATAACCCTTAACGCATAACGCATAACGCATAATGCACAACGCTTAACGAATACCGCAAATCGCATAACGCCTAACGCATAACGCATAACGTATAACGCATAACGCATATCGTATAACGCATAACGCATAACCATAACGCATAACGCATAACCAATAACGCATAACGCATAACGCATAACGTATAACGCATAACGCATACCGTATAACGCATAATGCATAACGCATAACGCATAACGCATAACGCATAACGCATAACGTATAACGCATAACGCATACCGTATAACGCATAACGCATAACGCATAACGCAAACGTATAGCGCACAACGCATAATGCATAAACCATAACCCTTACTTAATAACGCATAACGCATAATGCACAACGCATAACGAACACCGGAAAACCCATAACGCCTAACGCATAACGGATCACGAATAACGCATAAAGCATAACGCATAACGCATAACGCATAACGCATAAAGCATAACGCATAACGCATAACGCATAACGCATAACGCATAACGCATAACGCATAACGCATAACGCATAACGCATAACGCATAACGCATAACGCATAACGCATAACGCATAACGCATAACGCATAACGCATAACGCATAACGCATAACGCATAACGCAAAACGCATAACGTTAACGCATAACGCATAACGCATAAGGCTTGATGCATGACGCATATCGCATATCGCATAACGCATAAGGCTTGATGCATGACGCATATCGCATAACGCATAAGGCATAACGCATAATACATAACGTATAACGCATTATGCATAACGCATAACCCATAACGCATAACGCATAACGCAAACGTATAACGCATAACGCATAACGCATAACGCATAACGCAAAACGCATAACGTTAACGCATAACCTATAACGCATAAGGCTTGATGCATGACGCATATCGCATATCGCATAACGCATAAGGCTTGATGCATGACGCATATCGCATAACGCATAAGGCATAACGCATAATACATAACGTATAACGCATTATGCATAACGCATAACGCATAACGCATAACGCATATCGCATAACACATACGCATAACGCATAACGCATAACGCATAACGCATAACCATAACGCATAACCCATAACGCATAACGCATAACGCATAACGTATAACGCATAACGCATATCGCATAACACATACGCATATCGCATAAGGCATAACGCATTACGCATAACTTATAACTCATAACTCATAACGAATAACGCATAACGCAAAATGAATAACGCATAAAGCATAACGCATAACCCATAACCCATAACGCACAACGCATAAGGCATAATGCACAACGCATAACGAATACCGCAAAACGCATAACGCATAACGCGTAACTCATAACACATAACGCATAACGCGTAACGCACACCGTATAACGCATAACGCATAACGCATAAAGCATAACGCATAACGCATAACGCATAATGCAAACGTATAACACCCAACGCATAAAGCATAACGAACAACCCATAACGCATAATCCATAACGCATAACGCATAACGCATAAAGTATAACGCATAACGCATAACGCATAACGCAAACTTATAACGCACAACGCCTAGCGCATAACGCATAACGCATAACGCATAACGCATAACGCATAACGCATAACGCATAACGCATAACGCATAACGCATAACGCATAACGGATCACGCATAACGCACAACGCATAGCGCATAACGCATAACGCATAACGCATAACGCATAACGCATAACGCATAACGCATAACGCATAACGCATAACGCATAACGCATAACGCATAACGCATAACGCATATCGCATAACGCATAAGGCTTGATGCATGACGCATATCGCATAACGCATAAGGCATAACGCATAATACATAACGTATAACGCATTATGCATAACGCATAACGCATAACGCATAACGCATATCGCATAACACATACGCATAACGCATAACGCATAACGCATAACGCATAACGCATAACCATAACGCATAACGCATAACCCATAACGCATAACGCATAACGCATAACGTATAACGCATAACGCATACCGTATAACGCATAATGCATAACGCATAAAGCATAACGCATAACGCATAACGCATAACGCATAACGCATAACGCATAACGCATAACGCATAACGCATAACGCATAACGAATAACGCATAACGCATAACGCATAACGCATAACGCATAACGCATAACGCATAACGCATAACGCATAACGCATAACGCATAACGCATAACGCATAACGCATAACGCATATCGCATAACACATACGCATAACGCATAAGATATAACCCATTACGCATAACTTATAACTCATAACTCATAACGAATAACGCATAACGCAAAATGAATAACGCATAAAGCATAACGCATAACCCATAAACCATAACGCACAACGCATAAGGCATAATGCACAACGCATAACGAATACCGCAAAACGCATAACGCATAACGCATAACGCATAACGCATAACGCGTAACTCATAACGCATAACGCATAACGCATAACGCACACCGTATAATGCATAACGCATAACGCATAACGCAAACGTATAGCGCACAACGCATAACGCATAACGCATAACGCATAACGCATAACGCATAACGCATAACGCAAAACGCATAACGTTAACGCATAACCCATAACGCATAAGGCTTGATGCATGACGCATATCGCATATCGCATAACGCATAAGGCTTGATGCATGACGCATATCGCATAACGCATAAGGCATAACGCATAATACATAACGTATAACGCATTATGCATAACGCATAACGCATAACGCATATCGCATAATGCATAAACCATAACCCTTACTTAATAACGCATAACGCATAATGCACAACGCATAACGAACACCGGAAAACCCATAACGCCTAACGCATAACGGATCACGAATAACGCATAAAGCATAACGCATAACGCATAACGCATAACGCATAAAGCATAACGCATAACGCATAACGCATAACGCATAACGCATAACGCATAACGCATAACGCATAACGCATAACGCATAACGCATAACGCATAACGCATAACGCATAACGCATAACGCATAACGCATAACGCATAACGCATAACGCATAACGCATAACGCATAACGCATAACGCAAAACGCATAACGTTAACGCATAACGCATAACGCATAAGGCTTGATGCATGACGCATATCGCATATCGCATAACGCATAAGGCTTGATGCATGACGCATATCGCATAACGCATAAGGCATAACGCATAATACATAACGTATAACGCATTATGCATAAAACATAACCCATAACGCATAACGCATAACGCAAACGTATAACGCATAACGCATAACGCATAACGCATAACGCAAAACGCATAACGTTAACGCATAACCTATAACGCATAAGGCTTGATGCATGACGCATATCGCATATCGCATAACGCATAAGGCTTGATGCATGACGCATATCGCATAACGCATAAGGCATAACGCATAATACATAACGTATAACGCATTATGCATAACGCATAACGCATAACGCATAACGCATATCGCATAACACATACGCATAACGCATAACGCATAACGCATAACGCATAACCATAACGCATAACCCATAACGCATAACGCATAACGCATAACGTATAACGCATAACGCATATCGCATAACACATACGCATATCGCATAAGGCATAACGCATTACGCATAACTTATAACTCATAACTCATAACGAATAACGCATAACGCAAAATGAATAACGCATAAAGCATAACGCATAACCCATAACCCATAACGCACAACGCATAAGGCATAATGCACAACGCATAACGAATACCGCAAAACGCATAACGCATAACGCGTAACTCATAACACATAACGCACACCGTATAACGCATAACGCATAACGCATAAAGCATAACGCATAACGCATAACGCATAATGCAAACGTATAACACCCAACGCATAAAGCATAACGAACAACCCATAACGCATAATCCATAACGCATAACGCATAACGCATAAAGTATAACGCATAACGCATAACGCATAACGCAAACTTATAACGCACAACGCCTAGCGCATAACGCATAACGCATAACGCATAACGCATAACGCATAACGCATAACGCATAACGCATAACGCATAACGCATAACGCATAACGCATCACGCATAACGCACAACGCATAGCGCATAACGCATAACGCATAACGCATAACGCATAACGCATAACGCATAACGCATAACGCATAACGCATAACGCATAACGCATAACGCATAACGCATATCGCATAACGCATAAGGCTTGATGCATGACGCATATCGCATAACGGATAAGGCATAACGCATAATACATAACGTATAACGCATTATGCATAACGCATAACGCATAACGCATAACGCATATCGCATAACACATACGCATAACGCATAACGCATAACGCATAACGCATAACGCATAACCATAACGCATAACGCATAACCCATAACGCATAACGCATAACGCATAACGTATAACGCATAACGCATACCGTATAACGCATAATGCATAACGCATAAAGCATAACGCATAACGCATAACGCATAACGCATAACGCATAACGCATAACGCATAACGCATAACGCATAACGCATAACGAATAACGCATAACGCATAACGCATAACGCATAACGCATAACGCATAACGCATAACGCATAACGCATAACGCATAACGCATAACGCATAACGCATAACGCATAACGCATAACGCATATCGCATAACACATACGCATAACGCATAAGATATAACCCATTACGCATAACTTATAACTCATAACTCATAACGAATAACGCATAACGCAAAATGAATAACGCATAAAGCATAACGCATAACCCATAAACCATAACGCACAACGCATAAGGCATAATGCACAACGCATAACGAATACCGCAAAACGCATAACGCATAACGCATAACGCATAACGCATAACGCGTAACTCATAACGCATAACGCATAACGCATAACGCATACCGTATAACGCATAACGCATAACGCATAACGCAAACGTATAACGCACAACGCATAACGCATAACGCATAACGCATAACGCATAACGCATAACGCATAACGCAAAACGCATAACGTTAACGCATAACCCATAACGCATAAGGCTTGATGCATGACGCATATCGCATATCGCATAACGCATAAGGCTTGATGCATGACGCATATCGCATAACGCATAAGGCATAACGCATAATACATAACGTATAACGCATTATGCATAACGCATAACGCATAACGCATATCGCATAACACATACGCATAACGCATAACGCATAACGCATAACGCATAACGCATAACCATAACGCATAACGCATAACCCATAACGCATAACGCATAACGCATAACGTATAACGCATAACGCATATCGCATAACACATACGCATATCGCATAAGGCATAACGCATTACGCATAACTTATAACTCATAACTCATAACGAATAACGCATAACGCAAAATGAATAACGCATAAAGCATAACGCATAACCCATAACCCATAACGCACAACGCATAAGGCATAATGCACAACGCATAACGAATACCGCAAAACGCATAACGCATAACGCGTAACTCATAACACATAACGCATAACGCATAACGCACACCGTATAACGCATAACGCATAACGCATAACGCATAAAGCATAACGCATAACGCATAACGCATAATGCAAACGTATAACGCCCAACGCATAAAGCATAACGAACAACCCATAACGCATAATCCATAACGCATAACGCATAACGCATAACGCATAAAGTATAACGCATAACGCATAACGCATAACGCAAACTTATAACGCACAACGCATAGCGCACAACGCATAGCGCATAACGCATAACGCATAACGCATAACGCATAACGCATAACGCATAACGCATAACGCATAACGGATCACGCATAACGCACAACGCATAGCGCATAACGCATAACGCATAACGCATAACGCATAACGCATAACGCATAACGCATAACGCATAACGCATAACGCATAACGCATAACGCATAACGCATAACGCATAACGCATAACGCATAACGCATAACGCATAACGCATAACGCATAACGCATATCGCATAACACATACGCATAACGCATAAGGCATAACGCATTACGCATAACTTATAACTCATAACTCATAACGAATAACGCATAACGCAAAATGAATAACGCATAAAGCATAACGCACAACCCATAACC
>CAKAJA020000956.1:0-21221 GCA_916610235.2 Lasioglossum morio
AACGCATAACGAACAACGCATAACGCATAACGCATAACGCATAACGCATAACGCATAAAACATAACCCATAACGCATAACGCATAACGCATAACCCAAAACGCATAACGCATAACGCATAACGCATAACGCATAACGCATAACGCATAACGCATAACGCATAACGCATAACGCATAACGCATAACGCATAACGCATAACGCATAACGCATAACGCATATGCATAACGCATAACGCATAACGCATAACCCAAAACGCATAATGCCTAACGCCTAACGCAAACGTATAACGCACAACGCATAACGCATAACGCATAATGCATAACGCATAACGCATAACGCATATGCATAACGCATAACGCATAACGCATAACCCATAAAGCATAACGCCTAACGCATAACGCCAACGTATAACGCACAACGCATAACGCATAACGCATAACGCATAACGCATAACGCATAACGCATAACGCATAACGCATAACGCATAACGCATAACGCATAACGCATAACGCATAACGCAAAATGCATAACGCATAACGCATAACGCATAAAGCATAACGCATAACGCATAACGCATAACGCATAACGCATAACGCATAACGCATAACGCATAACGAACAACGCATAACGCATAACGCATAACGCATAACGCATAACATATAAAACATAACCCATAACGCATAACGCATAACGAATAACCCAAAACGCATAACGCATTACGCATAACGCATAACGCATAACGCATAACGCATAACGCATAACCCATAACGCATATGCATAACGCATAACGCATAACGCATAACGCATAACGCATAACGCATAACGCATAACGCATAACGCATAACGCATAACGCATAACGCATAACGCATAACGCATAACGCATAACGCATAACGCATAACGCATAACGCATAACGCATAACGCATAACGTATAACGCATAACTCATAACGCATAACGCATAACGCATAACGCATAACGCATAACGCATAACGCATAACGCATAACGATAAACGCATAACGCATAACGTATATCGCATAACGGATAACTCAAACCGTATAACGCATAAAGCATAACGCATAACGCATAACGCAAACGTATAACGCCCAACGCATAACGCATAACGAACAACGCATAACGCATAACGCATAACGCATAACGCATAAAACATAACCCATAACCCATAACGCATAACGCATAACGCAAAACGCATAACGCATAACGCATAACGCATAACGCATAACGCATAACGCATAACGCATAACGCATAACGCATAACGCATAACTCATAACGAATAACGCATAACGCATAACGCATAACGTATATCGCATAACGGATAACTCAAACCGTATAACGCATAACGCATAACGCATAACGCATAACGCATAACGCATAACGCATAACGCATAACGCATAACGCATAACGCATAACGCATAACGCATAACGCATAAAGCATAACGCATAACGCATAACGCATAACGCATAACGCATAACGCATAACGCATAACGCATAACGCATAACGCATAACGCATAACGCATAACGCATAACGCATAACGCATAACGCATAACGCATAACGCATAACGCATAACGCATAACGCATAACATATAACGCATAACGCATAACGCATAACGTATAACTCATAACGCATAACGCATACGCATAACGCATCACGCATAACGCATAACGCATAACGCATAACGCATAACGCATAACGCATAAAGCATAACGCATGACGCCTAACGCATAACGCAAACGTATAACACATAACACATAACGCATGACGCATAACGCAAAACGCATAACGCATAACGCATAACGCATAACGCATAACGCATAACGCATAACGCATAACGCATAAAGCATAACGCATGACGCCTAACGCATAACGCAAACGTATAACACATAACGCATGAAGCATAACGCAAAACGCATAACGCATAACGCATAACGCATAACGCATAACGCATAACGCATAACGCATAACGCATAACGCATAACGCATAACGCATAACGCATAACGCATAACGCATAACGCATAACGCATAACGCATAACGCATAACGCATAACGCATAACGCATAACGCATAACGCATAACGCATAACGCATAACGCATAACGCATAACGCATAACGCATAACGCATAACGCATAACGCATAACGCATAACGCATAACGTATAACGCATAACTCATAACGCATAACGCATAACGCATAACGCATAACGCATAACGCATAACGCATAACGCATAACGATAAACGCATAACGCATAACGAATATCGCATAACGGATAACTCAAACCGTATAACGCATAAAGCATAACGCATAACGCATAACGCAAACGTATAACGCCCAACGCATAACGCATAACGAACAACGCATAACGCATAACGCATAACGCATAACGCATAAAACATAACCCATAACCCATAACGCATAACGCATAACGCAAAACGCATAACGCATAACGCATAACGCATAACGCATAACGCATAACGCATAACGCATAACGCATAACGCATAACTTATAACGTATAGCGCATAACGCATAACGCATAACGCATAACGTATATCGCATAACGGATAACTCAAACCGTATAACGCATATCGCATAACGCATAACGCATAACGCATAACTCATAACGCATAACGCATGGCGCATAACGCAAAATGCATAACGCATAACGCATAACGCATTACGCATAAAGCATAACGCATAACGCATAACGCATAACGCATAACGCATAACGCATAACGCATAACGCATAACGCATAACATATAACGCATAACGCATAACGCATAACGCATAACGTATAACTCATAACGCATAACGCATAAGCATAACGCATCACGCATAACCCATAACGCATAACGCATAACGCATAACGCATAACGCAAAACGCATAACGCATAACGCAAACGTATAACGCACAACGCATAACGCATAACGCATAACGCATAACGCATATCTCAAACCGTATAACGCAAAACGCATAACGCATAACGCATAACGCATAACTCAGAACGCATAAGACATGGCGCATAACGCAAAATGCATAACGCATAATGCATAACGCATAAAGCATAACGCATAACGCATAACGCATAACGCATAACGCATAACGCATAACGCATAACGAACAACGCATAACGCATAACGCATAACGCATAACGCATAACGCATAAAACATAACCCATAACGCATAACGCATAACGCATAACCCAAAACGCATAACGCATAACGCATAACGCATAACGCATAACGCATAACGCATAACGCATAACGCATAACGCATAACGCATAACGCATAACGCATAACGCATAACGCATAACGCATAACGCATATGCATAACGCATAACGCATAACGCATAACCCAAAACGCATAATGCCTAACGCCTAACGCAAACGTATAACGCACAACGCATAACGCATAACGCATAATGCATAACGCATAACGCATAACGCATATGCATAACGCATAACGCATAACGCATAACCCATAAAGCATAACGCCTAACGCATAACGCCAACGTATAACGCACAACGCATAACGCATAACGCATAACGCATAACGCATAACGCATAACGCATAACGCATAACGCATAACGCATAACGCATAACGCATAACGCATAACGCATAACGCAAAATGCATAACGCATAACGCATAACGCATAAAGCATAACGCATAACGCATAACGCATAACGCATAACGCATAACGCATAACGCATAACGCATAACGAACAACGCATAACGCATAACGCATAACGCATAACGCATAACATATAAAACATAACCCATAACGCATAACGCATAACGAATAACCCAAAACGCATAACGCATTACGCATAACGCATAACGCATAACGCATAACGCATAACGCATAACGCATAACGCATATGCATAACGCATAACGCATAACGCATAACGCATAACGCATAACGCATAACGCATAACGCATAACGCATAACGCATAACGCATAACGCATAACGCATAACGCATAACGCATAACGCATAACGCATAACGCATAACGCATAACGCATAACGCATAACGCATAACGCATAACGCATAACGCATAACGTATAACGCATAACTCATAACGCATAACGCATAACGCATAACGCATAACGCATAACGCATAACGATAAACGCATAACGCATAACGTATATCGCATAACGGATAACTCAAACCGTATAACGCATAAAGCATAACGCATAACGCATAACGCAAACGTATAACGCCCAACGCATAACGCATAACGAACAACGCATAACGCATAACGCATAACGCATAACGCATAAAACATAACCCATAACCCATAACGCATAACGAATAACGCAAAACGCATAACGCATAACGCATAACGCATAACGCATAACGCATAACGCATAACGCATAACGCATAACGCATAACGCATAACTCATAACGAATAACGCATAACGCATAACGCATAACGCATAACGTATATCGCATAACGGATAACTCAAACCGTATAACGCATAACGCATAACGCATAACGCATAACGCATAACTCATAACGCATAACGCATGGCGCATAACGCAAAATGCATAACGCATAACGCATAACGCATTACGCATAAAGCATAACGCATAACGCATAACGCATAACGCATGACGCATAACGCATAACGCATAACGCATAACGCATAACATATAACGCATAACGCATAACGCATAACGCATAACGTATAACTCATAACGCATAACGCATAAGCATAACGCATCACGCATAACCCATAACGCATAACGCATAACGCATAACGCATAACGCAAAACGCATAACGCATAACGCAAACGTATAACGCACAACGCATAACGCATAACGCATAACGCATAACGCATAACGCATAACGCATAACGCATAACGCATAACGCATAACGCATAACGCATAACGCATAACGCATAACGCATAACGCATAACGCATAACGCATAACGCATAACGCATAACGCATAACGCATAACGCATAACGCATAACGCATAACGCATAACGCATAACGCATAACGCATAACGCATAACGCATAACGCATAACGCATAACGCATAACGCATAACGCATAACGCATAACGCATAACGCATAACGCATAACGCATAACGCATAACGCATAACGCATAACGCATAACGCATAACGCATAACGCATAACGCATAACGCATAACGCATAACGCATAACGCATAACGCATAACGCATAACGCATAACGCATAACGCATAACGCATAACGCATAACGCATAACGCATAACGCATAACGCATAACGCATAACGCATAACGCATAACGCATAACGCATAACGCATAACGCATAACGCATAACGCATAACGCATAACGCATAACGCATAACGCATAACGCATAACGCATAACGCATAACGCATAACGCATAACGCATAACGCATAACGCATAACGCATAACGCATAACGCATAACGCATAACGCATAACGCATAACGCATAACGCATAACATATAACGCATAACGCATAACGCATAACGTATAACTCATAACGCATAACGCATACGCATAACGCATCACGCATAACGCATAACGCATAACGCATAACGCATAACGCATAACGCATAAAGCATAACGCATGACGCCTAACGCATAACGCAAACGTATAACACATAACACATAACGCATGACGCATAACGCAAAACACATAACGCATAACGCATAACGCATAACGCATAACGCATAACGCATAACGCATAAAGCATAACGCATGACGCCTAACGCATAACGCAAACGTATAACACATAACGCATGAAGCATAACGCAAAACGCATAACGCATAACGCATAACGCATAACGCATAACGCATAACGCATAACGCATAACGCATGACGCATAACTCATAACGCATAACGCATAACGCATAACGCATAACGCATAACGCATAACGCATAACGCATAACGCATAACGCATAACGCATAACGCATAACGCATAACGCATAACGCATAACGCATAACGCATAACGCATAACGCATAACGCATAACGCATAACGCATAACGCATAACGCATAACGCATAACGCATAACGTATAACGCATAACTCATAACGCATAACGCATAACGCATAACGCATAACGCATAACGCATAACGCATAACGATAAACGCATAACGCATAACGTATATCGCATAACGGATAACTCAAACCGTATAACGCATAAAGCATAACGCATAACGCATAACGCAAACGTATAACGCCCAACGCATAACGCATAACGAACAACGCATAACGCATAACGCATAACGCATAACGCATAAAACATAACCCATAACCCATAACGCATAACGCATAACGCAAAACGCATAACGCATAACGCATAACGCATAACGCATAACGCATAACGCATAACGCATAACGCATAACGCATAACGCATAACTTATAACGTATAACGCATAACGCATAACGCATAACGCATAACGTATATCGCATAACGGATAACTCAAACCGTATAACGCATAACGCATAACGCATAACGCATAACGCATAACTCATAACGCATAACGCATGGCGCATAACGCAAAATGCATAACGCATAACGCATAACGCATTACGCATAAAGCATAACGCATAACGCATAACGCATAACGCATAACGCATAACGCATAACGCATAACGCATAACGCATAACGCATAACATATAACGCATAACGCATAACGCATAACGCATAACGTATAACTCATAACGCATAACGCATAAGCATAACGCATCACGCATAACCCATAACGCATAACGCATAACGCATAACGCATAACGCAAAACGCATAACGCATAACGCAAACGTATAACGCACAACGCATAACGCATAACGCATAACGCATAACGCATATCTCAAACCGTATAACGCAAAACGCATAACGCATAACGCATAACGCATAACTCAGAACGCATAAGACATGGCGCATAACGCAAAATGCATAACGCATAATCCATAACGCATAACGAACAACGCATAACGCATAACGCATAACGCATAACGCATAACGCATAAAACATAACCCATAACGCATAACGCATAACGCATAACCCAAAACGCATAACGCATAACGCATAACGCATAACGCATAACGCATAACGCATAACGCATAACGCATAACGCATAACGCATAACGCATAACGCATAACGCATAACGCATAACGCATAACGCACAACGCATAACGCATAACGCATATGCATAACGCATAACGCATAACCCAAAACGCATAATGCCTAACGCCTAACGCAAACGTATAACGCACAACGCATAACGCATAACGCATAATGCATAACGCATAACGCATAACGCATAAAGCATAACGCATAACGCATAACGCATAACGCATAACGCATAACGCATAACGCATAACGAACAACGCATAACGCATAACACATAACGCATAACGCATAACATATAAAACATAACCCATAACGCATAACGCATAACGAATAACCCAAAACGCATAACGCATTACGCATAACGCATAACGCATAACGCATAACGCATAACGCATAACCCATAACGCATATGCATAACGCATAACGCATAACGCATAACGCATAACCCATAAAGCATAACGCCTAACGCATAACGCAAACGTATAACGCACAACGCATAACGCGTAACGCATAATGCATAACGCATAACGCATAACGCATAACGCATAACGCATAACGCATAACGCATAACGCATGACGCCTAACGCATAACGCATAACGCATAACGCATAACGCATAACGCATAACGCATAACGCATAACGCATAACGCATAACGCATAACGCATAACGCATAACGCATAACGCATAACGCATAACGCATAACGCATAACGCATAACGCATAACGCATAACGCATAACGCATAACGCATAACGCATAACGCATAACGCATAACGCATAACGCATAACGCATAACGCATAACGCATAACGCATAACGCATAACGCATACCGCATAACGCATAACGCATAACGCATAACGCATAACGCATAACGCATAACGCATAACGCATAACGCATAACGCATAACGCATAACGCATAACGCATAACGCATAACGCATAACGCATAACGCATAACGCATAACGCATAACGCATAACGCATAACGCATATCTCAAACCGTATAACGCATAACGCATAACGCATAACGCATAACTCATAACGCATAAGGCATGGCGCATAACGCAAAATGCATAACGCATAACGCATAACGCATAAAGCATAACGCATAACGCATAACGCATAACGCATAACGCATAACGCATAACGCATAACGCATAACGCATAACGCATAACGCATAACGCATAACGCATAACGCATAACGCATAACGCATAACGCATAACGCATAACGCATAACGCATAACGCATAACGCATAACGTATATCGCATAACGGATAACTCAAACCGTATAACGCATAACGCATAACGCATAACGCATAACGCATAACGCATAACGCATAACGCATAACGCATAACGCATAACGCATAACGCATAACGCATAACGCATAACGCATAACGCATAACGCATAACGCATAACGCATAACGCATAACGCATAACGCATAACGCATAACGCATAACGCATAACGCATAACGCATAACGCATAACGCATAACGCATAACGCATAACGCATAACGCATAACGCATAACGCATAACGCACAACGCATAACGCATAACGCATAACGCACAACGCATAAAACATAACCCATAACGCATAATGCAAAACGCATAACGCATAACGCATAACGCATAAACCAATAACGTATAACGCATAACGCATAACTCAAACCGTATAACGCATAACGCATATCTCAAACCGTATAACGCATAACGCATAACGCATGACGCATAACGCAAAACGCATAACGCATAACGCATAACGCATAACGCATAACGCATAAAGCATAACGCATGACGCCTAACGCATAACGCAAACGTATAACAATAACGCATGAAGCATAACGCAAAACGCATAACGCATAACGCATAACGCATAACGCATAACGCATAACGCATAACGCATAACGCATAACGCATAACGCATAACGCATAACGCATAACGCATAACGCATAACGCATAACGCATAACGCATAACGCATAACGCATAACGCATAACGCATAACGCATAACGCATAACGCATAACGCATAACGCATAACGCATAACGCATAACGCATAACGCATAACGCATAACGCATAACGCATAACGCATAACGCATAACGCATAACGCATAACGCATAACGCATAACGCATAACGCATAACGCATAACGCATAACGCATAACTCATAACGCATAACGCATAACGCATAACGCATAACGCATTACGCATAACGCATAACGCATAACGTATATCGCATAACGGATAACTCAAACCGTATAACGCATAACGCATAACGCATAACGCATAACGCATAACTCATAACGCATAACGCATGGCGCATAACGCAAAATGCATAACGCATAACGCATAACGCATTACGCATAAAGCATAACGCATAACGCATAACGCATAACGCATAACGCAAACGTATAACGCCCAACGCATAACGCATAACGAACAACGCATAACGCATAACGCATAACGCATAACGCATAAAACATAACCCATAACCCATAACGCATAACGCATAACGCAAAACGCATAACGCATAACGCATAACGCATAACGCATAACGCATAACGCATAACGCATAACGCATAACGCACAACGCATAACGCATAACGCATAACGCACAACGCATAAAACATAACCCATAACGCATAATGCAAAACGCATAACGCATAACGCATAACGCATAACGCATAAACCAATAACGTATAACGCATAACGCATAACTCAAACCGTATAACGCATAACGCATATCTCAAACCGTATAACGCATAACGCATAACGCATATCTCAAACCGTATAACGCATAACGCATAACGCATGACGCATAACGCAAAACGCATAACGCATAACGCATAACGCATAACGCATAACGCATAAAGCATAACGCATGACGCCTAACGCATAACGCAAACGTATAACAATAACGCATGAAGCATAACGCAAAACGCATAACGCATAACGCATAACGCATAACGCATAACGCATAACGCATAACGCATAACGCATAACGCATAACGCATAACGCATAACGCATAACGCATAACGCATAACGCATAACGCATAACGCATAACGCATAACGCATAACGCATAACGCATAACGCATAAGGCATAACGCATAACGCATAACGCATAACGCATAACGCATAACGCATAACGCATAACGCATAACGCATAACGCAAACGTATAACGCCCAACGCATAACGCATAACGAACAACGCATAACGCATAACGCATAACGCATAAAACATAACCCATAACCCATAACGCATAACGCATAACGCAAAACGCATAACGCATAACGCATAACGCATAACGCATAACGCATAACGCATAACGCATAACGCATAACGCACAACGCATAACGCATAACGCATAACGCACAACGCATAAAACATAACCCATAACGCATAATGCAAAACGCATAACGCATAACGCATAACGCATAACGCATAACGCATAAACCAATAACGTATAACGCATAACGCATAACTCAAACCGTATAACGCATAACGCATATCTCAAACCGTATAACGCATAACGCATAACGCATGACGCATAACGCAAAACGCATAACGCATAACGCATAACGCATAACGCATAACGCATAACGCATAACGCATAACGCATAACGCATAACGCATAACGCATAACGCATAACGCATAACGCTTAACGCATAACGCATAACGCATAACGCATAACGCATAACGCATAACGCATAACGCATAACGCATAACGCATAACGCATAACGCATAACGCATAACGCATAACGCATAACGCATAACGCATAACGCATAACGCATAACGCATAACGTATATCGCATAACGGATAACTAAAACCGTATAACGCATAACGCATAACGCATATCTCAAACCGTATAACGCATAACGCATAACGCATGACGCATAACGCAAAACGCATAACGCATAACGCATAACGCATAACGCATAACGCATAACGCATAAAGCATAACGCATGACGCCTAACGCATAACGCAAACGTATAACAATAACGCATGAAGCATAACGCAAAACGCATAACGCATAACGCATAACGCATAACGCATAACGCATAACGCATAACGCATAACGCATAACGCATAACGCATAACGCATAACGCATAACGCATAACGCATAACGCATAACGCATAACGCATAACGCATAACGCATAACGCATAACGTATACCTCATAACGCATAACGCATAACGCATAACGCATAACGCATAACGCATAACGCATAACGCATAACGTATATCGCATAACGGATAACTAAAACCGTATAACGCATAACGCATAACGCATAACGCATAACGCATAACGCATAACTCATAACGCATAACGCATGGCGCATAACGCAAAATGCATAACGCATAACGCATAACGCATAACGCATAAAGCATAACGCATAACGCATAACGCATAACGCAAACGTATAACGCCCAACGCATAACGCATAACGAACAACGCATAACGCATAACGCATAACGCATAACGCATAAAACATAACCCATAACCCATAACGCATAACGCATAACGCAAAACGCATAACGCATAACGCATAACGCATAACGCATAACGCATAACGCATAACGCATAACGCATAACGCATAACGCATAACGCACAACGCATAACGCATAACGCATAACGCACAACGCATAACGCATAACGCATAACTCATAACGCATAAGGCATGGCGCATAACGCAAAATGCATAACGCATAACGCATAACGCATAAAGCATAACGCATAACGCATAACGCATAACGCATAACGCATAACGAACAACGCATAACGCATAACGCATAACGCATAACGCATAACGCATAACGCATAAAACATAACCCATAACGCATAACGCATAACCCAAAACGCATAACGCATAACGCATAACGCATAACGCATAACGCATAACGCATAACGCATAACGCATAACGCATAACGCATATGCATAACGCATAACGCATAACGCATAACGCATAACGCATAAAGCATAACGCATAACGCATAACGCATAACGCAAACGTATAACGCCCAACGCATAACGCATAACGAACAACGCATAACGCATAACGCATAACGCATAACGCATAAAACATAACCCATAACCCATAACGCATAACGCATAACGCAAAACGCATAACGCATAACGCATAACGCATAACGCATAACGCATAACGCATAACGCATAACGCATAACGCATAACGCATAACGCATAACGCATAACGCATAACGCATAACGCATAACGCATAACGCATAACGCATAAAGCATAACGCATGACGCCTAACGCATAACGCAAACGTATAACAATAACGCATGAAGCATAACGCAAAACGCATAACGCATAACGCATAACGCATAACGCATAACGCATAACGCATAACGCATAACGCATAACGCATAACGCATAACGCATAACGCATAACGCATAACGCATAACGCATAACGCATAACGCATAACGCATAACGCATAACGCATAACGCATAACGCATAACGCATAACGCATAACGCATAACGCATAACGCATAACGCATAACGCATAACGCATAACGCATAACGCATAACGCATAACGCATAACGCATAACGTATACCTCATAACGCATAACGCATAACGCATAACGCATAACGCATAACGCATAACGCATAACGCATAACGCATAACGCATAACGCATAACGCATAACGTATATCGCATAACGGATAACTAAAACCGTATAACGCATAACGCATAACGCATAACGCATAACGCATAACGCATAACGCATAACTCATAACGCATAACGCATGGCGCATAACGCAAAATGCATAACGCATAACGCATAACGCATAACGCATAAAGCATAACGCATAACGCATAACGCATAACGCAAACGTATAACGCCCAACGCATAACGCATAACGAACAACGCATAACGCATAACGCATAACGCATAACGCATAAAACATAACCCATAACCCATAACGCATAACGCATAACGCAAAACGCATAACGCATAACGCATAACGCATAACGCATAACGCATAACGCATAACGCATAACGCATAACGCATAACGCACAACGCATAACGCATAACGCATAACTCATAACGCATAAGGCATGGTGCATAACGCAAAATGCATAACGCATAACGCATAACGCATAAAGCATAACGCATAACGCATAACGCATAACGCATAACGCATAACGAACAACGCATAACGCATAACGCATAACGCATAACGCATAACGCATAACGCATAAAACATAACCCATAACGCATAACGCATAACCCAAAACGCATAACGCATAACGCATAACGCATAACGCATAACGCATAACGCATAACGCATAACGCATAACGCATAACGCATAACGCATAACGCATAACGCATAACGCATAACGCATAACGCATATGCATAACGCATAACGCATAACCCATAAAGCATAACGCCTAACGCATAACGCCAACGTATAACGCACAACGCATAACGCATAACGCATAACGCATAACGCATAACGCATAACGCATAACGCATAACGCATAACGCATAACGCATAACGCATAACGCATAACGCATAACGCATAACGCATAACGCATAACGCATAACGCATAACGCATAACGCATAACGCATAACGCATAACGCATAACGCATAACACATAACGCATGAAGCATAACGCAAAACGCATAACGCATAACGCATAACGCATAACGCATAACGCATAACGCATAACGCATAACGCATAACGTATAACGCATAACGCATAACGCATAACGCATAACGCATAACGCATAACGCATAACGCATAACACATAACGCATAACGCATAACGCATAACGCATAACGCATAACGCATATCGCAAACGTATAACACATAACACATAACGCATGACGCATAACGCAAAACGCATAACGCATAACGCATAACGCATAACGCATAACGCATAACGCATAACGCATAACGCATAACGCATAACGCATAAAGCATAACGCATGACGCCTAACGCATAACGCAAACGTATAACGCATAACGCATAACGCATAACGCATAACGCATAACGCATAACGCATAACGCATAACGCATAAGGCATAACGCATAACGCATAACGCATAACGCATAACGCATAACGCATAACGCATAACGCATAACGCATAACGCAAACGTATAACGCCCAACGCATAACGCATAACGAACAACGCATAACGCATAACGCATAACGCATAAAACATAACCCATAACCCATAACGCATAACGCATAACGCATAACGCATAACGCATAACGCATAACGCACAACGCATAACGCATAACGCATAACGCACAACGCATAACGCATAACGCATAACTCATAACGCATAAGGCATGGCGCATAACGCAAAATGCATAACGCATAACGCATAACGCATAAAGCATAACGCATAACGCATAACGCATAACGCATAACGCATAACGCATAACGCATAACGCATAACGCATAACGCATAACGCATAACGCATAACGCATAACTCATAACGCATAACGCATAACGCATAACGCATAACGCATAACGCATAACGCATAACGTATATCGCATAACGGATAACTCAAACCGTATAACGCATAACGCATAACGCATAACTCATAACGCATAACGCATGGCGCATAACGCAAAATGCATAACGCATAACGCATAACGCATTACGCATAAAGCATAACGCATAACACATAACGCATAACGCATAACGCAAACGTATAACGCCCAACGCATAACGCATAACGAACAACGCATAACGCATAACGCATAACGCATAACGCATAAAACATAACCCATAACCCATAACGCATAACGCATAACGCATAACGCATAACGCATAACGCATAACGCATAACGCATAACGCATAACGCATAACGCATAACGCATAACGCATAACGCACAACGCATAACGCATAACGAACAACGCATAACGCATAACGCATAACGCATAACGCATAAAACATAACGCATAACGCATAACGCATAACGCATAACGCATAAACCAATAACGCATAACGCATAACGCAAACGTATAACGCCCAACGCATAACGCATAACGAACAACGCATAACGCATAACGCATAACGCATAACGCATAACGCATAACGCATAACGCATAACGCATAACGCATAACGCATAACGCATAACGCATAACGCATAACGCATAACGCATAACGCATAACGCATAACGCATAACGCATAACGCATAACGCATAACGCATAACGCATAACGCATAACGCATAACGCATAACGCATAACGCATAACGCATAACGCATAACGCATAACGCATAACGCATAACGCATAACGCATAACGCATAACGCATAACGCATAACGCATAACGCATAACGCATAACGCATAACGCATAACGCATAACGCATAACGCATAACGCATAACGCATAACGCATAACGCATAACGCATAACGCATAACGCATAACGCAAACGTATAACACATAACACATAACGCATAACGCATAACGCATAACGCATAACGCATAACGCATAACGCATAACGCATAACGCATAACGCATAACGCATAACGCATAACGCATAACGCATAACGCATAACGCATAACGCATAACGCATAACGCATAACGCATAACGCATAACGCATAACGCATAACGCATAACGCATAACGCATAACGCATAACGCATAACGCATAACGCATAACGCATAACGCATAACGCATAACACATAACGCATGAAGCATAACGCAAAACGCATAACGCATAACGCATAACGCATAACGCATAACGCATAACGCATAACGCATAACGCATAACGCATAACGCATAACGCATAACGCATAACGCATAACGCATAACGCATAACGCATAACGCATATGCATAACGCATAACGCATAACGCATAACCCATAAAGCATAACGCCTAACGCATAACGCCAACGTATAACGCACAACGCATAACGCATAACGCATAACGCATAACGCATAACGCATAACGCATAACGCATAACGCATAACGCATAACGCATAACGCATAACGCATAACGCATAACGCATAACGCATAACGCATAACGCATAACGCATAACGCATAACGCATAACGCATAACGCATAACGCATAACGCATAACGCATAACGCATAACGCATAACGCATAACGCATAACGCATAACGCATAACGCATAACGCATAACGCATAACGCATAACGCATAACGCATAACGCATAACGCATAACGCATAACGCATAACGCATAACACATAACGCATGAAGCATAACGCAAAACGCATAACGCATAACGCATAACGCATAACGCATAACGCATAACGCATAACGCATAACGCATAACGCATAACGCATAACGCATAACGCATAACGCATAACGCATAACGCATAACGCATAACGCATAACGCATAACGCATAACGCATAACGCATAACACATAACGCATAACGCATAACGCATAATGCATAACGCATAACGCATAACGCATAACGCATAACGCAAACGTATAACACATAACACATAACGCATGACGCATAACGCAAAACGCATAACGCATAACGCATAACGCATAACGCATAACGCATAACGCATAACGCATAACGCATAAAGCATAACGCATGACGCCTAACGCATAACGCAAACGTATAACGCATAACTCATAACGCATAACGCATAACGCATAACGCATAACGCATAACGCATAAGGCATAACGCATAACGCATAACGCATAACGCATAACGCATAACGCATAACGCATAACGCATAACGCATAACGCAAACGTATAACGCCCAACGCATAACGCATAACGCATAACGAACAACGCATAACGCATAACGCATAACGCATAAAACATAACCCATAACCCATAACGCATAACGCATAACGCAAAACGCATAACGCATAACGCATAACGCATAACGCATAACGCATAACGCATAACGCATAACGCATAACGCATAACGCACAACGCATAACGCATAACGCATAACGCACAACGCATAAAACATAACCCATAACGCATAATGCAAAACGCATAACGCATAACGCATAACGCATAACGCATAACGCATAAACCAATAACGTATAACGCATAACGCATAACTCAAACCGTATAACGCATAACGCATATCTCAAACCGTATAACGCATAACGCATAACGCATGACGCATAACGCAAAACGCATAACGCATAACGCATAACGCATAACGCATAACGCATAACGCATAACGCATAACGCATAACGCATAACGCATAACACATAACGCATAACGCATAACGCATAACGCAAAACGCATAACGCATAACGCATAACGCATAACGCATAACGCATAACGCATAAAGCATAACGCATAACGCATAACGCATAACGCATGACGCCTAACGCATAACGCAAACGTATATCACATAACGCATGAAGCATAACGCAAAACGCATAACGCATAACGCATAACGCATAACGCATAACGCATAACGCATAACGCATAACGCATAACGCATAACGCATAACGCATAACGCATAACGCATAACGCATAACGCATAACGCATAACGCATAACGCATAACGCATAACGCATAACGCATAACGCATAACGCATAACGCATAACGCATAACGCATAACGCATAACGCATAACGTATATCGCATAACGGATAACTCAAACCGTATAACGCATAATGCATAACGCATAACGCATAACGCATAACGCATAACTCATAACGCATAACGCATGGCGCATAACGCAAAATGCATAACGCATAACGCATAACGCATAACGCATAAAGCATAACGCATAACGCATAACGCATAACGCAAACGTATAACGCCCAACGCATAACGCATAACGAACAACGCATAACGCATAACGCATAACGCATAACGCATAAAACATAACCCATAACCCATAACGCATAACGCATAACGCAAAACGCATAACGCATAACGCATAACGCATAACGCATAACGCATAACGCACAACGCATAACGCACAACGCATAACGCATAACGCATAACGCACAACGCATAACGTATATCGCATAACGGATAACTCAAACCGTATAACGCATAACGCATAACGCATAACTCATAACGCATAACGCATGGCGCATAACGCAAAATGCATAACGCATAACGCATAACGCATTACGCATAAAGCATAACGCATAACACATAACGCATAACGCATAACGCAAACGTATAACGCCCAACGCATAACGCATAACGAACAACGCATAACGCATAACGCATAACGCATAACGCATAAAACATAACCCATAACCCATAACGCATAACGCATAACGCAAAACGCATAACGCATAACGCATAACGCATAACGCATAACGCATAACGCATAACGCATAACGCATAACGCACAACGCATAACGCATAACGAACAACGCATAACGCATAACGCATAACGCATAACGCATAAAACATAACGCATAACGCATAACGCATAACGCATAACGCATAAACCAATAACGCATAACGCAAACGTATAACGCCCAACGCATAACGCATAACGAACAACGCATAACGCATAACGCATAACGCATAACGCATAAAACATAACCCATAACCCATAACGCATAACGCATAACGCAAAACGCATAACGCATAACGCATAACGCATAACGCATAACGCATAACGCAAAACGCATAACGCATAACGCATAACGCACAACGCATAACGCATAACGCATAACTCATAACGCATAAGGCATGGCGCATAACGCAAAATGCATAACGCATAACGCATAACGCATAAAGCATAACGCATAACGCATAACGCATAACGCATAACGCATAACGAACAACGCATAACGCATAACGCATAACGCATAACGCATAACGCATAAAACATAACCCATAACGCATAACGCATAACCCAAAACGCATAACGCATAACGCATAACGCATAACGCATAACGCATAACGCATAACGCATAACGCATATGCATAACGCATAACGCATAACGCATAACCCATAAAGCATAACGCCTAACGCATAACGCCAACGTATAACGCACAACGCATAACGCATAACGCATAACGCATAACGCATAACGCATAACGCATAACGCATAACGCATAACGCATAACGCATAACGCATAACGCATAACGCATAACGCATAACGCATAACGCATAACGCATAACGCATAACGCATAACGCATAACGCATAACGCATAACGCATAACGCATAACGCATAACGCATAACGCATAACGCATAACGCATAACGCATAACGCATAACGCATAACGCATAACGCATAACGCATAACGCATAACGCATAACGCATAACGCATAACGCATAACGCATAACACATAACGCATGAAGCATAACGCAAAACGCATAACGCATAACGCATAACGCATAACGCATAACGCATAACGCATAACGCATAACGCATAACGCATAACGCATAACGCATAACGCATAACGTATAACGCATAACGCATAACGCATAACGCATAACGCATAACGCATAACGCATAACGCATAACGCATAACGCATAACGCATAACGCATAATGCATAACGCATAACGCATAACGCATAACGCATAACGCAAACGTATAACACATAACACATAACGCATGACGCATAACGCAAAACGCATAACGCATAACGCATAACGCATAACGCATAACGCATAACGCATAACGCATAACGCATAAAGCATAACGCATGACGCCTAACGCATAACGCAAACGTATAACGCATAACGCATAACGCATAACGCATAACGCATAACGCATAACGCATAACGCATAAGGCATAACGCATAACGCATAACGCATAACGCATAACGCATAACGCATAACGCATAACGCATAACGCATAACGCATAACGCAAACGTATAACGCCCAACGCATAACGCATAACGCATAACGAACAACGCATAACGCATAACGCATAACGCATAAAACATAACCCATAACCCATAACGCATAACGCATAACGCAAAACGCATAACGCATAACGCATAACGCATAACGCATAACGCATAACGCATAACGCATAACGCATAACGCATAACGCACAACGCATAACGCATAACGCATAACGCACAACGCATAACACATAACCCATAACGCATAATGCAAAACGCATAACGCATAACGCATAACGCATAACGCATAACGCATAAACCAATAACGTATAACGCATAACGCATAACTCAAACCGTATAACGCATAACGCATATCTCAAACCGTATAACGCATAACGCATAACGCATGACGCATAACGCAAAACGCATAACGCATAACGCATAACGCATAACGCATAACGCATAACGCATAACGCATAACGCATAACGCATAACACATAACGCATAACGCATAACGCATAACGCAAAACGCATAACGCATAACGCATAACGCATAACGCATAACGCATAACGCATAAAGCATAACGCATAACGCATAACGCATAACGCATGACGCCTAACGCATAACGCAAACGTATATCACATAACGCATGAAGCATAACGCAAAACGCATAACGCATAACGCATAACGCATAACGCATAACGCATAACGCATAACGCATAACGCATAACGCATAACGCATAACGCATAACGCATAACGCATAACGCATAACGCATAACGCATAACGCATAACGCATAACGCATAACGCATAACGCATAACGCATAACGCATAACGCATAACGCATAACGCATAACGCATAACGTATATCGCATAACGGATAACTCAAACCGTATAACGCATAATGCATAACGCATAACGCATAACGCATAACGCATAACTCATAACGCATAACGCATGGCGCATAACGCAAAATGCATAACGCATAACGCATAACGCATAACGCATAAAGCATAACGCATAACGCATAACGCATAACGCAAACGTATAACGCCCAACGCATAACGCATAACGAACAACGCATAACGCATAACGCATAACGCATAACGCATAAAACATAACCCATAACCCATAACGCATAACGCATAACGCAAAACGCATAACGCATAACGCATAACGCATAACGCATAACGCACAACGCATAACGCACAACGCATAACGCATAACGCATAACGCACAACGCATAACGCATAACGCATAACGCATAA
>CAKAJA020000957.1:0-17795 GCA_916610235.2 Lasioglossum morio
TATAACGTATAACGTATAACGTATAACGTATAACGTATAACGTATAACGTATAACGTATAACGTATAACGTATAACGTATAACGTATAACGTATAACGTATAACGTATAACGTATAACGTATAACGTATAACGTATAACGTATAACGTATAACGTATAACGTATAACGTATAACGTATAACGTATAACGTATAACGTATAACGTATAACGTATAACGTATAACGTATAACGTATAACGTATAACGTATAACGTATAACGTATAACGTATAACGTATAACGTATAACGTATAACGTATAACGTATAACGTATAACGTATAACGTATAACGTATAACGTATAACGTATAACGTATAACGTATAACGTATAACGTATAACGTATAACGTATAACGTATAACGTATAACGTATAACGTATAACGTATAACGTATAACGTATAACGTATAACGTATAACGTATAACGTATAACGTATAACGTATAACGTATAACGTATAACGTATAACGTATAACGTATAACGTATAACGTATAACGTATAACGTATAACGTATAACGTATAACGTATAACGTATAACGTATAACGTATAACGTATAACGTATAACGTATAACGTATAACGTATAACGTATAACGTATAACGTATAACGTATAACGTATAACGTATAACGTATAACGTATAACGTATAACGTATAACGTATAACGTATAACGTATAACGTATAACGTATAACGTATAACGTATAACGTATAACGTATAACGTATAACGTATAACGTATAACGTATAACGTATAACGTATAACGTATAACGTATAACGTATAACGTATAACTAACGTATAACGTATAACGTATAACGTATAACGTATAACGTATAACGTATAACGTATAACGTATAACGTATAACGTATAACGTATAACGTATAACGTATAACGTATAACGTATAACGTATAACGTATAACGTATAACGTATAACGTATAACGTATAACGTATAACGTATAACGTATAACGTATAACGTATAACGTATAACGTATAACGTATAACGTATAACGTATAACGTATAACGTATAACGTATAACGTATAACGTATAACGTATAACGTATAACGTATAACGTATAACGTATAACGTATAACGTATAACGTATAACGTATAACGTATAACGTATAACGTATAACGTATAACGTATAACGTATAACGTATAACGTATAACGTATAACGTATAACGTATAACGTATAACGTATAACGTATAACGTATAACGTATAACGTATAACGTATAACGTATAACGTATAACGTATAACGTATAACGTATAACGTATAACGTATAACGTATAACGTATAACGTATAACGTATAACGTATAACGTATAACGTATAACGTATAACGTATAACGTATAACGTATAACGTATAACGTATAACGTATAACGTATAACGTATAACGTATAACGTATAACGTATAACGTATAACGTATAACGTATAACGTATAACGTATAACGTATAACGTATAACGTATAACGTATAACGTATAACGTATAACGTATAACGTATAACGTATAACGTATAACGTATAACGTATAACGTATAACGTATAACGTATAACGTATAACGTATAACGTATAACGTATAACGTATAACGTATAACGTATAACGTATAACGTATAACGTATAACGTATAACGTATAACGTATAACGTATAACGTATAACGTATAACGTATAACGTATAACGTATAACGTATAACGTATAACGTATAACGTATAACGTATAACGTATAACGTATAACGTATAACGTATAACGTATAACGTATAACGTATAACGTATAACGTATAACGTATAACGTATAACGTATAACGTATAACGTATAACGTATAACGTATAACGTATAACGTATAACGTATAACGTATAACGTATAACGTATAACGTATAACGTATAACGTATAACGTATAACGTATAACGTATAACGTATAACGTATAACGTATAACGTATAACGTATAACGTATAACGTATAACGTATAACGTATAACGTATAACGTATAACGTATAACGTATAACGTATAACGTATAACGTATAACGTATAACGTATAACGTATAACGTATAACGTATAACGTATAACGTATAACGTATAACGTATAACGTATAACGTATAACGTATAACGTATAACGTATAACGTATAACGTATAACGTATAACGTATAACGTATAACGTATAACGTATAACGTATAACGTATAACGTATAACGTATAACGTATAACGTATAACGTATAACGTATAACGTATAACGTATAACGTATAACGTATAACGTATAACGTATAACGTATAACGTATAACGTATAACGTATAACGTATAACGTATAACGTATAACGTATAACGTATAACGTATAACGTATAACGTATAACGTATAACGTATAACGTATAACGTATAACGTATAACGTATAACGTATAACGTATAACGTATAACGTATAACGTATAACGTATAACGTATAACGTATAACGTATAACGTATAACGTATAACGTATAACGTATAACGTATAACGTATAACGTATAACGTATAACGTATAACGTATAACGTATAACGTATAACGTATAACGTATAACGTATAACGTATAACGTATAACGTATAACGTATAACGTATAACGTATAACGTATAACGTATAACGTATAACGTATAACGTATAACGTATAACGTATAACGTATAACGTATAACGTATAACGTATAACGTATAACGTATAACGTATAACGTATAACGTATAACGTATAACGTATAACGTATAACGTATAACGTATAACGTATAACGTATAACGTATAACGTATAACGTATAACGTATAACGTATAACGTATAACGTATAACGTATAACGTATAACGTATAACGTATAACGTATAACGTATAACGTATAACGTATAACGTATAACGTATAACGTATAACGTATAACGTATAACGTATAACGTATAACGTATAACGTATAACGTATAACGTATAACGTATAACGTATAACGTATAACGTATAACGTATAACGTATAACGTATAACGTATAACGTATAACGTATAACGTATAACGTATAACGTATAACGTATAACGTATAACGTATAACGTATAACGTATAACGTATAACGTATAACGTATAACGTATAACGTATAACGTATAACGTATAACGTATAACGTATAACGTATAACGTATAACGTATAACGTATAACGTATAACGTATAACGTATAACGTATAACGTATAACGTATAACGTATAACGTATAACGTATAACGTATAACGTATAACGTATAACGTATAACGTATAACGTATAACGTATAACGTATAACGTATAACGTATAACGTATAACGTATAACGTATAACGTATAACGTATAACGTATAACGTATAACGTATAACGTATAACGTATAACGTATAACGTATAACGTATAACGTATAACGTATAACGTATAACGTATAACGTATAACGTATAACGTATAACGTATAACGTATAACGTATAACGTATAACGTATAACGTATAACGTATAACGTATAACGTATAACGTATAACGTATAACGTATAACGTATAACGTATAACGTATAACGTATAACGTATAACGTATAACGTATAACGTATAACGTATAACGTATAACGTATAACGTATAACGTATAACGTATAACGTATAACGTATAACGTATAACGTATAACGTATAACGTATAACGTATAACGTATAACGTATAACGTATAACGTATAACGTATAACGTATAACGTATAACGTATAACGTATAACGTATAACGTATAACGTATAACGTATAACGTATAACGTATAACGTATAACGTATAACGTATAACGTATAACGTATAACGTATAACGTATAACGTATAACGTATAACGTATAACGTATAACGTATAACGTATAACGTATAACGTATAACGTATAACGTATAACGTATAACGTATAACGTATAACGTATAACGTATAACGTATAACGTATAACGTATAACGTATAACGTATAACGTATAACGTATAACGTATAACGTATAACGTATAACGTATAACGTATAACGTATAACGTATAACGTATAACGTATAACGTATAACGTATAACGTATAACGTATAACGTATAACGTATAACGTATAACGTATAACGTATAACGTATAACGTATAACGTATAACGTATAACGTATAACGTATAACGTATAACGTATAACGTATAACGTATAACGTATAACGTATAACGTATAACGTATAACGTATAACGTATAACGTATAACGTATAACGTATAACGTATAACGTATAACGTATAACGTATAACGTATAACGTATAACGTATAACGTATAACGTATAACGTATAACGTATAACGTATAACGTATAACGTATAACGTATAACGTATAACGTATAACGTATAACGTATAACGTATAACGTATAACGTATAACGTATAACGTATAACGTATAACGTATAACGTATAACGTATAACGTATAACGTATAACGTATAACGTATAACGTATAACGTATAACGTATAACGTATAACGTATAACGTATAACGTATAACGTATAACGTATAACGTATAACGTATAACGTATAACGTATAACGTATAACGTATAACGTATAACGTATAACGTATAACGTATAACGTATAACGTATAACGTATAACGTATAACGTATAACGTATAACGTATAACGTATAACGTATAACGTATAACGTATAACGTATAACGTATAACGTATAACGTATAACGTATAACGTATAACGTATAACGTATAACGTATAACGTATAACGTATAACGTATAACGTATAACGTATAACGTATAACGTATAACGTATAACGTATAACGTATAACGTATAACGTATAACGTATAACGTATAACGTATAACGTATAACGTATAACGTATAACGTATAACGTATAACGTATAACGTATAACGTATAACGTATAACGTATAACGTATAACGTATAACGTATAACGTATAACGTATAACGTATAACGTATAACGTATAACGTATAACGTATAACGTATAACGTATAACGTATAACGTATAACGTATAACGTATAACGTATAACGTATAACGTATAACGTATAACGTATAACGTATAACGTATAACGTATAACGTATAACGTATAACGTATAACGTATAACGTATAACGTATAACGTATAACGTATAACGTATAACGTATAACGTATAACGTATAACGTATAACGTATAACGTATAACGTATAACGTATAACGTATAACGTATAACGTATAACGTATAACGTATAACGTATAACGTATAACGTATAACGTATAACGTATAACGTATAACGTATAACGTATAACGTATAACGTATAACGTATAACGTATAACGTATAACGTATAACGTATAACGTATAACGTATAACGTATAACGTATAACGTATAACGTATAACGTATAACGTATAACGTATAACGTATAACGTATAACGTATAACGTATAACGTATAACGTATAACGTATAACGTATAACGTATAACGTATAACGTATAACGTATAACGTATAACGTATAACGTATAACGTATAACGTATAACGTATAACGTATAACGTATAACGTATAACGTATAACGTATAACGTATAACGTATAACGTATAACGTATAACGTATAACGTATAACGTATAACGTATAACGTATAACGTATAACGTATAACGTATAACGTATAACGTATAACGTATAACGTATAACGTATAACGTATAACGTATAACGTATAACGTATAACGTATAACGTATAACGTATAACGTATAACGTATAACGTATAACGTATAACGTATAACGTATAACGTATAACGTATAACGTATAACGTATAACGTATAACGTATAACGTATAACGTATAACGTATAACGTATAACGTATAACGTATAACGTATAACGTATAACGTATAACGTATAACGTATAACGTATAACGTATAACGTATAACGTATAACGTATAACGTATAACGTATAACGTATAACGTATAACGTATAACGTATAACGTATAACGTATAACGTATAACGTATAACGTATAACGTATAACGTATAACGTATAACGTATAACGTATAACGTATAACGTATAACGTATAACGTATAACGTATAACGTATAACGTATAACGTATAACGTATAACGTATAACGTATAACGTATAACGTATAACGTATAACGTATAACGTATAACGTATAACGTATAACGTATAACGTATAACGTATAACGTATAACGTATAACGTATAACGTATAACGTATAACGTATAACGTATAACGTATAACGTATAACGTATAACGTATAACGTATAACGTATAACGTATAACGTATAACGTATAACGTATAACGTATAACGTATAACGTATAACGTATAACGTATAACGTATAACGTATAACGTATAACGTATAACGTATAACGTATAACGTATAACGTATAACGTATAACGTATAACGTATAACGTATAACGTATAACGTATAACGTATAACGTATAACGTATAACGTATAACGTATAACGTATAACGTATAACGTATAACGTATAACGTATAACGTATAACGTATAACGTATAACGTATAACGTATAACGTATAACGTATAACGTATAACGTATAACGTATAACGTATAACGTATAACGTATAACGTATAACGTATAACGTATAACGTATAACGTATAACGTATAACGTATAACGTATAACGTATAACGTATAACGTATAACGTATAACGTATAACGTATAACGTATAACGTATAACGTATAACGTATAACGTATAACGTATAACGTATAACGTATAACGTATAACGTATAACGTATAACGTATAACGTATAACGTATAACGTATAACGTATAACGTATAACGTATAACGTATAACGTATAACGTATAACGTATAACGTATAACGTATAACGTATAACGTATAACGTATAACGTATAACGTATAACGTATAACGTATAACGTATAACGTATAACGTATAACGTATAACGTATAACGTATAACGTATAACGTATAACGTATAACGTATAACGTATAACGTATAACGTATAACGTATAACGTATAACGTATAACGTATAACGTATAACGTATAACGTATAACGTATAACGTATAACGTATAACGTATAACGTATAACGTATAACGTATAACGTATAACGTATAACGTATAACGTATAACGTATAACGTATAACGTATAACGTATAACGTATAACGTATAACGTATAACGTATAACGTATAACGTATAACGTATAACGTATAACGTATAACGTATAACGTATAACGTATAACGTATAACGTATAACGTATAACGTATAACGTATAACGTATAACGTATAACGTATAACGTATAACGTATAACGTATAACGTATAACGTATAACGTATAACGTATAACGTATAACGTATAACGTATAACGTATAACGTATAACGTATAACGTATAACGTATAACGTATAACGTATAACGTATAACGTATAACGTATAACGTATAACGTATAACGTATAACGTATAACGTATAACGTATAACGTATAACGTATAACGTATAACGTATAACGTATAACGTATAACGTATAACGTATAACGTATAACGTATAACGTATAACGTATAACGTATAACGTATAACGTATAACGTATAACGTATAACGTATAACGTATAACGTATAACGTATAACGTATAACGTATAACGTATAACGTATAACGTATAACGTATAACGTATAACGTATAACGTATAACGTATAACGTATAACGTATAACGTATAACGTATAACGTATAACGTATAACGTATAACGTATAACGTATAACGTATAACGTATAACGTATAACGTATAACGTATAACGTATAACGTATAACGTATAACGTATAACGTATAACGTATAACGTATAACGTATAACGTATAACGTATAACGTATAACGTATAACGTATAACGTATAACGTATAACGTATAACGTATAACGTATAACGTATAACGTATAACGTATAACGTATAACGTATAACGTATAACGTATAACGTATAACGTATAACGTATAACGTATAACGTATAACGTATAACGTATAACGTATAACGTATAACGTATAACGTATAACGTATAACGTATAACGTATAACGTATAACGTATAACGTATAACGTATAACGTATAACGTATAACGTATAACGTATAACGTATAACGTATAACGTATAACGTATAACGTATAACGTATAACGTATAACGTATAACGTATAACGTATAACGTATAACGTATAACGTATAACGTATAACGTATAACGTATAACGTATAACGTATAACGTATAACGTATAACGTATAACGTATAACGTATAACGTATAACGTATAACGTATAACGTATAACGTATAACGTATAACGTATAACGTATAACGTATAACGTATAACGTATAACGTATAACGTATAACGTATAACGTATAACGTATAACGTATAACGTATAACGTATAACGTATAACGTATAACGTATAACGTATAACGTATAACGTATAACGTATAACGTATAACGTATAACGTATAACGTATAACGTATAACGTATAACGTATAACGTATAACGTATAACGTATAACGTATAACGTATAACGTATAACGTATAACGTATAACGTATAACGTATAACGTATAACGTATAACGTATAACGTATAACGTATAACGTATAACGTATAACGTATAACGTATAACGTATAACGTATAACGTATAACGTATAACGTATAACGTATAACGTATAACGTATAACGTATAACGTATAACGTATAACGTATAACGTATAACGTATAACGTATAACGTATAACGTATAACGTATAACGTATAACGTATAACGTATAACGTATAACGTATAACGTATAACGTATAACGTATAACGTATAACGTATAACGTATAACGTATAACGTATAACGTATAACGTATAACGTATAACGTATAACGTATAACGTATAACGTATAACGTATAACGTATAACGTATAACGTATAACGTATAACGTATAACGTATAACGTATAACGTATAACGTATAACGTATAACGTATAACGTATAACGTATAACGTATAACGTATAACGTATAACGTATAACGTATAACGTATAACGTATAACGTATAACGTATAACGTATAACGTATAACGTATAACGTATAACGTATAACGTATAACGTATAACGTATAACGTATAACGTATAACGTATAACGTATAACGTATAACGTATAACGTATAACGTATAACGTATAACGTATAACGTATAACGTATAACGTATAACGTATAACGTATAACGTATAACGTATAACGTATAACGTATAACGTATAACGTATAACGTATAACGTATAACGTATAACGTATAACGTATAACGTATAACGTATAACGTATAACGTATAACGTATAACGTATAACGTATAACGTATAACGTATAACGTATAACGTATAACGTATAACGTATAACGTATAACGTATAACGTATAACGTATAACGTATAACGTATAACGTATAACGTATAACGTATAACGTATAACGTATAACGTATAACGTATAACGTATAACGTATAACGTATAACGTATAACGTATAACGTATAACGTATAACGTATAACGTATAACGTATAACGTATAACGTATAACGTATAACGTATAACGTATAACGTATAACGTATAACGTATAACGTATAACGTATAACGTATAACGTATAACGTATAACGTATAACGTATAACGTATAACGTATAACGTATAACGTATAACGTATAACGTATAACGTATAACGTATAACGTATAACGTATAACGTATAACGTATAACGTATAACGTATAACGTATAACGTATAACGTATAACGTATAACGTATAACGTATAACGTATAACGTATAACGTATAACGTATAACGTATAACGTATAACGTATAACGTATAACGTATAACGTATAACGTATAACGTATAACGTATAACGTATAACGTATAACGTATAACGTATAACGTATAACGTATAACGTATAACGTATAACGTATAACGTATAACGTATAACGTATAACGTATAACGTATAACGTATAACGTATAACGTATAACGTATAACGTATAACGTATAACGTATAACGTATAACGTATAACGTATAACGTATAACGTATAACGTATAACGTATAACGTATAACGTATAACGTATAACGTATAACGTATAACGTATAACGTATAACGTATAACGTATAACGTATAACGTATAACGTATAACGTATAACGTATAACGTATAACGTATAACGTATAACGTATAACGTATAACGTATAACGTATAACGTATAACGTATAACGTATAACGTATAACGTATAACGTATAACGTATAACGTATAACGTATAACGTATAACGTATAACGTATAACGTATAACGTATAACGTATAACGTATAACGTATAACGTATAACGTATAACGTATAACGTATAACGTATAACGTATAACGTATAACGTATAACGTATAACGTATAACGTATAACGTATAACGTATAACGTATAACGTATAACGTATAACGTATAACGTATAACGTATAACGTATAACGTATAACGTATAACGTATAACGTATAACGTATAACGTATAACGTATAACGTATAACGTATAACGTATAACGTATAACGTATAACGTATAACGTATAACGTATAACGTATAACGTATAACGTATAACGTATAACGTATAACGTATAACGTATAACGTATAACGTATAACGTATAACGTATAACGTATAACGTATAACGTATAACGTATAACGTATAACGTATAACGTATAACGTATAACGTATAACGTATAACGTATAACGTATAACGTATAACGTATAACGTATAACGTATAACGTATAACGTATAACGTATAACGTATAACGTATAACGTATAACGTATAACGTATAACGTATAACGTATAACGTATAACGTATAACGTATAACGTATAACGTATAACGTATAACGTATAACGTATAACGTATAACGTATAACGTATAACGTATAACGTATAACGTATAACGTATAACGTATAACGTATAACGTATAACGTATAACGTATAACGTATAACGTATAACGTATAACGTATAACGTATAACGTATAACGTATAACGTATAACGTATAACGTATAACGTATAACGTATAACGTATAACGTATAACGTATAACGTATAACGTATAACGTATAACGTATAACGTATAACGTATAACGTATAACGTATAACGTATAACGTATAACGTATAACGTATAACGTATAACGTATAACGTATAACGTATAACGTATAACGTATAACGTATAACGTATAACGTATAACGTATAACGTATAACGTATAACGTATAACGTATAACGTATAACGTATAACGTATAACGTATAACGTATAACGTATAACGTATAACGTATAACGTATAACGTATAACGTATAACGTATAACGTATAACGTATAACGTATAACGTATAACGTATAACGTATAACGTATAACGTATAACGTATAACGTATAACGTATAACGTATAACGTATAACGTATAACGTATAACGTATAACGTATAACGTATAACGTATAACGTATAACGTATAACGTATAACGTATAACGTATAACGTATAACGTATAACGTATAACGTATAACGTATAACGTATAACGTATAACGTATAACGTATAACGTATAACGTATAACGTATAACGTATAACGTATAACGTATAACGTATAACGTATAACGTATAACGTATAACGTATAACGTATAACGTATAACGTATAACGTATAACGTATAACGTATAACGTATAACGTATAACGTATAACGTATAACGTATAACGTATAACGTATAACGTATAACGTATAACGTATAACGTATAACGTATAACGTATAACGTATAACGTATAACGTATAACGTATAACGTATAACGTATAACGTATAACGTATAACGTATAACGTATAACGTATAACGTATAACGTATAACGTATAACGTATAACGTATAACGTATAACGTATAACGTATAACGTATAACGTATAACGTATAACGTATAACGTATAACGTATAACGTATAACGTATAACGTATAACGTATAACGTATAACGTATAACGTATAACGTATAACGTATAACGTATAACGTATAACGTATAACGTATAACGTATAACGTATAACGTATAACGTATAACGTATAACGTATAACGTATAACGTATAACGTATAACGTATAACGTATAACGTATAACGTATAACGTATAACGTATAACGTATAACGTATAACGTATAACGTATAACGTATAACGTATAACGTATAACGTATAACGTATAACGTATAACGTATAACGTATAACGCATAACGTATAACGTATAACGTATAACGTATAACGTATAACGTATAACGTATAACGTATAACGTATAACGTATAACGTATAACGTATAACGTATAACGTGTATAACGTTATACGTAACGTATAACGTATAACGTATAACGTATAACGTATAACGTATAACGTATAACGTATAACGTATAACGTATAACGTATAACGTATAACGTATAACGTATAACGTATAACGTATAACGTATAACGTATAACGTATAACGTATAACGTATAACGTATAACGTATAACGTATAACGTATAACGTATAACGTATAACGTATAACGTATAACGTATAACGTATAACGTATAACGTATAACGTATAACGTATAACGTATAACGTATAACGTATAACGTATAACGTATAACGTATAACGTATAACGTATAACGTATAACGTATAACGTATAACGTATAACGTATAACGTATAACGTATAACGTATAACGTATAACGTATAACGTATAACGTATAACGTATAACGTATAACGTATAACGTATAACGTATAACGTATAACGTATAACGTATAACGTATAACGTATAACGTATAACGTATAACGTATAACGTATAACGTATAACGTATAACGTATAACGTATAACGTATAACGTATAACGTATAACGTATAACGTATAACGTATAACGTATAACGTATAACGTATAACGTATAACGTATAACGTATAACGTATAACGTATAACGTATAACGTATAACGTATAACGTATAACGTATAACGTATAACGTATAACGTATAACGTATAACGTATAACGTATAACGTATAACGTATAACGTATAACGTATAACGTATAACGTATAACGTATAACGTATAACGTATAACGTATAACGTATAACGTATAACGTATAACGTATAACGTATAACGTATAACGTATAACGTATAACGTATAACGTATAACGTATAACGTATAACGTATAACGTATAACGTATAACGTATAACGTATAACGTATAACGTATAACGTATAACGTATAACGTATAACGTATAACGTATAACGTATAACGTATAACGTATAACGTATAACGTATAACGTATAACGTATAACGTATAACGTATAACGTATAACGTATAACGTATAACGTATAACGTATAACGTATAACGTATAACGTATAACGTATAACGTATAACGTATAACGTATAACGTATAACGTATAACGTATAACGTATAACGTATAACGTATAACGTATAACGTATAACGTATAACGTATAACGTATAACGTATAACGTATAACGTATAACGTATAACGTATAACGTATAACGTATAACGTATAACGTATAACGTATAACGTATAACGTATAACGTATAACGTATAACGTATAACGTATAACGTATAACGTATAACGTATAACGTATAACGTATAACGTATAACGTATAACGTATAACGTATAACGTATAACGTATAACGTATAACGTATAACGTATAACGTATAACGTATAACGTATAACGTATAACGTATAACGTATAACGTATAACGTATAACGTATAACGTATAACGTATAACGTATAACGTATAACGTATAACGTATAACGTATAACGTATAACGTATAACGTATAACGTATAACGTATAACGTATAACGTATAACGTATAACGTATAACGTATAACGTATAACGTATAACGTATAACGTATAACGTATAACGTATAACGTATAACGTATAACGTATAACGTATAACGTATAACGTATAACGTATAACGTATAACGTATAACGTATAACGTATAACGTATAACGTATAACGTATAACGTATAACGTATAACGTATAACGTATAACGTATAACGTATAACGTATAACGTATAACGTATAACGTATAACGTATAACGTATAACGTATAACGTATAACGTATAACGTATAACGTATAACGTATAACGTATAACGTATAACGTATAACGTATAACGTATAACGTATAACGTATAACGTATAACGTATAACGTATAACGTATAACGTATAACGTATAACGTATAACGTATAACGTATAACGTATAACGTATAACGTATAACGTATAACGTATAACGTATAACGTATAACGTATAACGTATAACGTATAACGTATAACGTATAACGTATAACGTATAACGTATAACGTATAACGTATAACGTATAACGTATAACGTATAACGTATAACGTATAACGTATAACGTATAACGTATAACGTATAACGTATAACGTATAACGTATAACGTATAACGTATAACGTATAACGTATAACGTATAACGTATAACGTATAACGTATAACGTATAACGTATAACGTATAACGTATAACGTATAACGTATAACGTATAACGTATAACGTATAACGTATAACGTATAACGTATAACGTATAACGTATAACGTATAACGTATAACGTATAACGTATAACGTATAACGTATAACGTATAACGTATAACGTATAACGTATAACGTATAACGTATAACGTATAACGTATAACGTATAACGTATAACGTATAACGTATAACGTATAACGTATAACGTATAACGTATAACGTATAACGTATAACGTATAACGTATAACGTATAACGTATAACGTATAACGTATAACGTATAACGTATAACGTATAACGTATAACGTATAACGTATAACGTATAACGTATAACGTATAACGTATAACGTATAACGTATAACGTATAACGTATAACGTATAACGTATAACGTATAACGTATAACGTATAACGTATAACGTATAACGTATAACGTATAACGTATAACGTATAACGTATAACGTATAACGTATAACGTATAACGTATAACGTATAACGTATAACGTATAACGTATAACGTATAACGTATAACGTATAACGTATAACGTATAACGTATAACGTATAACGTATAACGTATAACGTATAACGTATAACGTATAACGTATAACGTATAACGTATAACGTATAACGTATAACGTATAACGTATAACGTATAACGTATAACGTATAACGTATAACGTATAACGTATAACGTATAACGTATAACGTATAACGTATAACGTATAACGTATAACGTATAACGTATAACGTATAACGTATAACGTATAACGTATAACGTATAACGTATAACGTATAACGTATAACGTATAACGTATAACGTATAACGTATAACGTATAACGTATAACGTATAACGTATAACGTATAACGTATAACGTATAACGTATAACGTATAACGTATAACGTATAACGTATAACGTATAACGTATAACGTATAACGTATAACGTATAACGTATAACGTATAACGTATAACGTATAACGTATAACGTATAACGTATAACGTATAACGTATAACGTATAACGTATAACGTATAACGTATAACGTATAACGTATAACGTATAACGTATAACGTATAACGTATAACGTATAACGTATAACGTATAACGTATAACGTATAACGTATAACGTATAACGTATAACGTATAACGTATAACGTATAACGTATAACGTATAACGTATAACGTATAACGTATAACGTATAACGTATAACGTATAACGTATAACGTATAACGTATAACGTATAACGTATAACGTATAACGTATAACGTATAACGTATAACGTATAACGTATAACGTATAACGTATAACGTATAACGTATAACGTATAACGTATAACGTATAACGTATAACGTATAACGTATAACGTATAACGTATAACGTATAACGTATAACGTATAACGTATAACGTATAACGTATAACGTATAACGTATAACGTATAACGTATAACGTATAACGTATAACGTATAACGTATAACGTATAACGTATAACGTATAACGTATAACGTATAACGTATAACGTATAACGTATAACGTATAACGTATAACGTATAACGTATAACGTATAACGTATAACGTATAACGTATAACGTATAACGTATAACGTATAACGTATAACGTATAACGTATAACGTATAACGTATAACGTATAACGTATAACGTATAACGTATAACGTATAACGTATAACGTATAACGTATAACGTATAACGTATAACGTATAACGTATAACGTATAACGTATAACGTATAACGTATAACGTATAACGTATAACGTATAACGTATAACGTATAACGTATAACGTATAACGTATAACGTATAACGTATAACGTATAACGTATAACGTATAACGTATAACGTATAACGTATAACGTATAACGTATAACGTATAACGTATAACGTATAACGTATAACGTATAACGTATAACGTATAACGTATAACGTATAACGTATAACGTATAACGTATAACGTATAACGTATAACGTATAACGTATAACGTATAACGTATAACGTATAACGTATAACGTATAACGTATAACGTATAACGTATAACGTATAACGTATAACGTATAACGTATAACGTATAACGTATAACGTATAACGTATAACGTATAACGTATAACGTATAACGTATAACGTATAACGTATAACGTATAACGTATAACGTATAACGTATAACGTATAACGTATAACGTATAACGTATAACGTATAACGTATAACGTATAACGTATAACGTATAACGTATAACGTATAACGTATAACGTATAACGTATAACGTATAACGTATAACGTATAACGTATAACGTATAACGTATAACGTATAACGTATAACGTATAACGTATAACGTATAACGTATAACGTATAACGTATAACGTATAACGTATAACGTATAACGTATAACGTATAACGTATAACGTATAACGTATAACGTATAACGTATAACGTATAACGTATAACGTATAACGTATAACGTATAACGTATAACGTATAACGTATAACGTATAACGTATAACGTATAACGTATAACGTATAACGTATAACGTATAACGTATAACGTATAACGTATAACGTATAACGTATAACGTATAACGTATAACGTATAACGTATAACGTATAACGTATAACGTATAACGTATAACGTATAACGTATAACGTATAACGTATAACGTATAACGTATAACGTATAACGTATAACGTATAACGTATAACGTATAACGTATAACGTATAACGTATAACGTATAACGTATAACGTATAACGTATAACGTATAACGTATAACGTATAACGTATAACGTATAACGTATAACGTATAACGTATAACGTATAACGTATAACGTATAACGTATAACGTATAACGTATAACGTATAACGTATAACGTATAACGTATAACGTATAACGTATAACGTATAACGTATAACGTATAACGTATAACGTATAACGTATAACGTATAACGTATAACGTATAACGTATAACGTATAACGTATAACGTATAACGTATAACGTATAACGTATAACGTATAACGTATAACGTATAACGTATAACGTATAACGTATAACGTATAACGTATAACGTATAACGTATAACGTATAACGTATAACGTATAACGTATAACGTATAACGTATAACGTATAACGTATAACGTATA
>CAKAJA020000958.1:0-24948 GCA_916610235.2 Lasioglossum morio
GTTATGCGTTATGCGTTATGCGTTATGCGTTATGCGTTATGCGTTATGCGTTATGCGTTATGCGTTATGCGTTATGCGTTATGCGTTATGCGTTATGCGTTATGCGTTATGCGTTGTGCGTTATAAGTTTGCGTTATGCGTTATGCGGTATGCGTTATGCTTTATGCGTTATGCGTTATGCGTTATGCGTTATGCGTTATGCGTTATGCGTTATGCGTTATGCGTTATGCGTTATGCGTTATGCGTTATGCGGTATGCGTTACGCGTTATGCGTTATGCGTTATGCGTTATGCGTTATGCGGTATGCGTTATGCTTTATGCGTTATGCGTTATGCGTTATGCGTTATGCGTTATGCGTTATGCGTTATGCGTTATGCGTTATGCGTTATGCGTTATGCGTTGTGCGTTATGCGTTATGCGCTATGTGTTGTGCGTTATGGATTATGCGTTATGGGTTGTTCGTTATGCTTTATGCGTTGGGCGTTATACGTTTGCGTTATGCGTTATGCGTTATGCTTTATGCGTTATGCGTTATGCGTTATGCGATATGGATTATTCGTTATGCGTTGTGCATTATGCGTTATGCGTTGTGCGTTATGGGTTATGATTTATGCGTTATGCGTTATGCGTTATGCGTTATGCGTTATGCGTTATGCGTTATACGGTGTGCGTTATGCGTTATGCGTTATGAGTTATGCGTTATGCGTTATGCGTTATGAGTTATGCGTTATGCGTTATGCGTTATGCGTTATGCGTTATGCGTTATGCGTTATGCGTTATGCGTTGTGCGTTATGCGTTGTGCGTTATAAGTTTGCGTTATGCGTTATGCGGTATGCGTTATGCTTTATGCGTTATGCCTTATGCGTTATGCGTTATGCGTTATGCGTTATGCGTTATGCGTTATGCGTTATGCGTTTTGCGGTATGCGTTACGCGTTATGCGTTATGCGTTATGCGTTATGCGTTATGCGTTATGCGTTATGCGTTATGCGTTATGCGTTATGCGGTATGCGTTATGCTTTATGCGTTATGCGTTATGCGTTATGCGTTATGCGTTATGCGTTATGCGTTATGCGTTATGCGTTATGCGTTATGCGTTATGCGTTATGCGTTATGCGTTATGCGTTATGCGTTATGCGTTATGCGTTATGCGTTATGCGTTATGCGTTATGCGTTATGCGTTATGCGTTATGCGTTATGCGTTGTGCGTTATGCGTTATGCGCTATGTGTTGTGCGTTATGGATTATGCGTTATGGGTTGTTCGTTATGCTTTATGCGTTGGGCGTTATACGTTTGCGTTATGCGTTATGCGTTATGCTTTATGCGTTATGCGTTATGCGTTATGCGTTATGCGTTATGCGTTATGCGTTATGCGTTATGCGTTATGCGTTATGCGTTATGCGTTATGCGTTTTGTGGTATGCGTTATGCGTTATGCGTTATGCGTTATGCGTTATGCGTTATGCGTTATGCGTTATGCGTTATGCGTTATGCGTTATGCGTTATGCGTTATGCGTTATGCGTTATGCGTTGTGCGTTATAAGTTTGCGTTATGCGTTATGCGGTATGCGTTATGCTTTATGCGTTATGCGTTATGCGTTATGCGTTATGCGTTATGCGTTATGCGTTATGCGTTATGCGTTATGCGTTTTGCGGTATGCGTTACGCGTTATGCGTTATGCGTTATGCGTTATGCGTTATGCGTTATGCGTTATGCGTTATGCGTTACGCGTTATGCGTTATGCGTTATGCGTTATGCGTTATGCTTTATGCGTTATACGTTGTGCGTTATAAGTTTGCGTTATGCGTTATGCGGTATGCGTTATGCTTTATGCGTTATGCGTTATGCGTTATGCGTTATGCGTTATACGGTGTGCGTTATGCGTTATGCGTTATGAGTTATGCGTTATGCGTTATGCGTTATGCGTTATGCGTTATGAGTTATGCGTTATGCGTTATGCGTTATGCGTTATGCGTTATGCGTTATGCGTTATGCGTTATGCGTTATGCGGTATGCGTTATGCGTTATGCGTTATGCGTTATGCGTTATGCGTTATGCGTTATGCGTTATGCGTTATGCGTTATGCGTTATGCGTTATGCGTTATGCGTTATGCGTTTTGCGGTATTCGTTATGCGTTGTGCATTATGCGATATGCGTTGTGCGTTATGGGTTATGCGTTATGGGTTGTTCGTTATACTTTATGCGTTGGGCGTTATACGTTTGCGTTATGCGTTATGCGTTATGCTTTATGCGTTATGCGTTGTGCGTTATGCGTTATGCGTTATGCGTTATGCGTTATGCGTTATGCGTTTTGCGGTATGCGTTATGCGTTATGCGTTATGCGTTATGCGTTATGCGTTATGCGTTATGCGTTATGCGTTATGCGTTGTGCGTTATAAGTTTGCGTTATGCGTTATGCGGTATGCGTTATGCTTTATGCGTTATGCCTTATGCGTTATGCGTTATGCGTTATGCGTTATGCGTTATGCGTTATGCGTTATGCGTTATGCGTTATGCGTTATGCGTTATGCGTTATGCGTTATGCGTTATGCGTTATGCGTTATGCGTTATGCGTTATGCGTTATGCGTTATGCGTTAATGCGTTATGCGTAGTGCGTTATGCGTTATGCGCTATGTGTTGTGCGTTATGGATTATGCGTTATGGGTTGTTCGTTATGCTTTATGCATTGGGCGTTATACGTTTGCGTTATGCGTTATGCGTTATGCTTTATGCGTTATGCGTTATGCGTTATGCGTTATGCGTTATGCGTTATGCGTTATGCGTTATGCGTTTTGCGGTATGCGTTATGCGTTATGCGTTATGTGTTATGCGTTATGCGTTATGCGTTATGCTTTATGCGTTATGCGTTATGCGTTATGCGTTATGCGTTGTGCGTTATAAGTTTGAGTTATGCGTTATGCGGAATGCGTTATGCTTTATGCGTTATGCGTTTTGCGGTATGCGTTATGCGTTATGCGTTATGTGTTATGCGTTATGCGTTATGCGTTATGCTTTATGCGTTATGCGTTATGCGTTATGCGTTATGCGTTGTGCGTTATGCGGTATGCGTTATGCTTTATGCGTTATGCGTTATGCGTTATGCGTTATGCGTTATGCGTTATGCGTTATGCGTTATGCGTTATGCGTTATGCGTTATGCGTTATGCGTTATGCGTTATGAGTTATGCGTTATGCGTTATGCGTTATGCGTTATGCGTTATGCGTTATGCGTTATGCGTTATGCGTTATGCGTTATGCGTTATGCGTTATGCGTTATGCGTTATGCGTTATGCGTTATGCGTTATGCGTTATGCGTTATGCGTTATGCGTTATGCGTCATGCGTTATGCGTTATGCGTTGTGCGTTATAAGTTTGCGTTATGCGTTATGCGGTATGCGTTATGCTTTATGCGTTATGCGTTATGCGTTATGCGTTATGCGTTATGCGTTATGCGTTATGCGTTTTGCGGTATGCGTTACGCGTTATGCGTTATGCGTTATGCGTTATGCGTTATGCGTTATGCGTTATGCGTTATGCGTTATGCGTTATGCGTTATGCGTTATGCGTTATGCGTTATGCGTTATGCGTTATGCGTTATGCGTTATGCTTTATGCGTTATACGTTGTGCGTTATAAGTTTGCGTTATGCGTTATGCGGTATGCGTTATGCTTTATGCGTTATGCGTTATGCGTTATGCGTTATGCGTTATACGGTGTGCGTTATGCGTTATGCGTTATGAGTTATGCGTTATGCGTTATGCGTTATGCGTTATGCGTTATGCGTTATGCGTTATGCGTTATGCGTTATGCGTTATGCGTTATGCGTTATGCGTTATGCGTTATGCGTTATGCGTTATGCGTTATGCGTTATGCGTTATGCGTTATGCGTTATGCGTTATGCGTTATGCGTTATGCGTTATGCGTTATGCGTTTTGCGGTATGCGTTACGCGTTATGCGTTATGCGTTATGCGTTATGCGTTATGCGTTATGCGTTATGCGTTATGCGTTATGCGTTATGCGTTATGCGTTATGCGTTATGCGTTTTGCGGTATTCGTTATGCGTTGTGCATTATGCGATATGCGTTGTGCGTTATGGGTTATGCGTTATGGGTTGTTCGTTATGCTTTATGCGTTGGGCGTTATACGTTTGCGTTATGCGTTATGCGTTATGCGTTGTGCGTTATGCGTTATGCGTTATGCGTTATGCGTTATGCGTTATGCGTTTTGCGGTATGCGTTATGCGTTATGCGTTATGCGTTATGCGTTATGCGTTATGCGTTATGCGTTATGCGTTATGCGTTATGCGTTATGCGTTATGCGTTATGCGTTATGCGTTATGCGTTATGCGTTATGCGTTATGCGTTGTGCGTTATCAGTTTGCGTTATGCGTTATGCTTTATGCGTTATGCTTTATGCGTTATGCCTTATGCGTTATGCGTTATGCGTTATGCGTTATGCGTTATGCGTTATGCGTTTTGCGGTATGCGTTACGCGTTATGCGTTATGCGTTATGCGTTATGCGTTATGCGTTATGCGTTATGCGTTATGCGTTATGCGGTATGCGTTATGCTTTATGCGTTATGCGTTATGCGTTATGCGTTATGCGTTATGCGTTATGCGTTATGCGTTATGCGTTATGCGTTATGCGTTATGCGTTATGCGTTATACGTTATGCGTTATGCGATATGCGTTATGCGTTATGCGTTATGCGTTATGCGTTATGCGTTATGCGTTATGCGGTATGCGTTATGCTTTATGCGTTATGCGTTATGCGTTATGCGTTATGCGTTATGCGTTATGCGTTATGCGTTATGCGTTATGCGTTATGCGTTATGCGTTATGCGTTATGCGTTATGCGTTATGCGTTATGCGTTATGCGTTGTGCGTTATGCGTTATGCGCTATGTGTTGTGCGTTATGGATTATGCGTTATGGGTTGTTCGTTATGCTTTATGCGTTGGGCGTTATACGTTTGCGTTATGCGTTATGCGTTATGCTTTATGCGTTATGCGTTATGCGTCATGCGTTATGCGTTATGCGTTATGCGTTATGCGTTATGCGTTTTGCGGTATGCGTTATGCGTTATGCGTTATGTGTTATGCGTTATGCGTTATGCGTTATGCGTTATGCGTTATGCGTTGTGCGTTATAAGTTTGCGTTATGCGTTATGCGGAATGCGTTATGCTTTATGCGTTATACGTTATGCGTTATGCGTTATGCGTTATGCGTTATGCGTTATGCGTTATGCGTTATGCGTTATGCGTTATGCGTTATGCGTTATGCGTTATGCGTTATGCGTTATGCGTTATGCGTTATGAGTTATGCGTTATGCGTTATGCGTTATGCGTTATGCTTTATGCGTTATGCGTTATGCGTTATGCGTTATGCGTTATGCGTTATGCGTTATGCGTTATGCGTTATGCGTTATGCGTTATGCGTTATGCGTTATACGTTATGCGTTATGCGATATGCGTTATGCGTTATGCGTTATGCGTTATGCGTTATGCGTTATGCGTTATGCGGTATGCGTTATGCTTTATGCGTTATGCGTTATGCGTTATGCGTTATGCGTTATGCGTTATGCGTTATGCGTTATGCGTTATGCGTTATGCGTTATGCGTTATGCGTTATGCGTTATGCGTTATGCGTTGTGCGTTATGCGTTATGCGCTATGTGTTGTGCGTTATGGATTATGCGTTATGGGTTGTTCGTTATGCTTTATGCGTTGGGCGTTATACGTTTGCGTTATGCGTTATGCGTTATGCTTTATGCGTTATGCGTTATGCGTCATGCGTTATGCGTTATGCGTTATGCGTTATGCGTTATGCGTTATGCGTTATGCGTTATGCGTTATGCGTTATGCGTTATGCGTTATGCGTTATGCGTTATGCGTTATGCGTTATGCGTTATGCGTTATGCGTTATGCGTTATGCGTTATGAGTTATGCGTTATGCGTTATGCGTTATGCGATATGCGTTGTGCGTTATGGGTTATGCGTTATGGGTTGTTCGTTATGCTTTATGCGTTGGGCGTTATACGTTTGCGTTATGCGTTATGCGTTATGCTTTATGCGTTATGCGTTGTGCGTTATGCGTTATGCGCTATGTGTTGTGCGTTATGGGTTGTTCGTTATGCTTTATGCGTTGGGCGTTATACGTTTGCGTTATGCGTTATGCGTTATGCTTTATGCGTTATGCGTTATGCGTTATGCGTTATGCGTTATGCGTTATGCGTTATGCGTTTTGCGGTATGCGTTATGCGTTATGCGTTATGCGTTATGCGTTATGCGTTATGCGTTATGCGTTATGCGTTATGCGTTATGCGTTATGCGTTATGCGTTATGCGTTATGCGTTATGCGTTATGCGTTATGGGTTGTTCGTTATGCTTTATGCGTTGGGCGTTATACGTTTGCGTTATGCGTTATGCGTTATGCTTTATGCGTTATGCGTTATGCGTTATGCGTTGTGCTTAATGCGTTATGCGCTATGTGTTGTGCGTTATGGATTATGCGTTATGGGTTGTTCGTTATGCTTTATGCGTTGGGCGTTATACGTTTGCGTTATGCGTTATGCGTTATGCTTTATGCGTTATGCGTTATGCGTTATGCGATATGGATTATTCGTTATGCGTTGTGCATTATGCGTTATGCGTTGTGCGTTATGGGTTATGATTTATGCGTTATGCGTTATGCGTTATGCGTTATGCGTTATGCGTTATACGGTGTGCGTTATGCGTTATGCGTTATGAGTTATGCGTTATGCGTTATGCGTTATGCGTTATGAGTTATGCGTTATGCGTTATGCGTTATGCGTTATGCGTTATGCGTTATGCGTTATGCGTTATGCGTTATGCGTTATGCGTTATGCGTTATGCGTTATGCGTTATGCGTTATGCGTTGTGCGTTATAAGTTTGCGTTATGCGTTATGCGTTATGCGTTATGCGTTATGCGTTATGCTTTATGCGTTATGCGTTATGCGTTATGCGTTATGCGTTATGAGTTATGCGTTATGCGTTATGCGTTTTGCGGTATGCGTTATGCGTTATGCGTTATGCGTTATGCGTTATGCGTTATGCGTTATGCGTTATGCGTTATGCGTTATGCGTTATGCGTTATGCGTTATGCGTTATGCGTTATGCGTTATGCGTTATGCGTTATGCGTTATGCGTTATGCGTTGTGCGTTATGCGTTGTGCGTTATAAGTTTGCGTTATGCGTTATGCGGTATGCGTTATGCTTTATGCGTTATGCCTTATGCGTTATGCGTTATGCGTTATGCGTTATGCGTTATGCGTTATGCGTTATGCGTTATGCGTTTTGCGGTATGCGTTCCGCGTTATGCGTTATGCGTTATGCGTTATGCGTTATGCGTTATGCGTTATGCGTTATGCGTTATGCGGTATGCGTTATGCTTTATGCGTTATGCGTTATGCGTTATGCGTTATGCGTTATGCGTTATGCGTTATGCGTTATGCGTTATGCGTTATGCGTTATGCGTTATGCGTTATGCGTTATGCGTTATGCGTTATGCGTTATGCGTTATGCGTTATGCGTTATGCGTTATGCGTTATGCGTTATGCGTTGTGCGTTATGCGTTATGCGCAATGTGTTGTGCGTTATGGATTATGCGTTATGGGTTGTTCGTTATGCTTTATGCGTTGGGCGTTATACGTTTGCGTTATGCGTTATGCGTTATGCTTTATGCGTTATGCGTTATGCGTTATGCGTTATGCGTTATGCGTTATGCGTTATGCGTTATGCGTTATGCGTTATGCGTTATGCGTTATGCGTTTTGCGGTATGCGTTATGCGTTATGCGTTATGCGTTATGCGTTATGCGTTATGCGTTATGCGTTATGCGTTATGCGTTATGCGTTATGCGTTATGCGTTATGCGTTATGCGTTATGCGTTATGCGTTATGCGTTGTGCGTTATAAGTTTGCGTTATGCGTTATGCGGTATGCGTTATGCGTTATGCGTTATGCGTTATGCGTTATGCGTTATGCGTTATGCGTTATGCGTTATGCGTTATGCGTTATGCGTTTTGCGGTATGCGTTACGCGTTATGCGTTATGCGTTATGCGTTATGCGTTATGCGTTATGCGTTATGCGTTATGCGTTACGCGTTATGCGTTATGCGTTATGCGTTATGCGTTATGCTTTATGCGTTATACGTTGTGCGTTATAAGTTTGCGTTATGCGTTATGCGGTATGCGTTATGCTTTATGCGTTATGCGTTATGCGTTATGCGTTATGCGTTATACGGTGTGCGTTATGCGTTATGCGTTATGAGTTATGCGTTATGCGTTATGCGTTATGCGTTATGCGTTATGAGTTATGCGTTATGCGTTATGCGTTATGCGTTATGCGTTATGCGTTATGCGTTATGCGTTATGCGTTATGCGTTATGCGTTATGCGTTATGCGTTATGCGTTATGCGTTATGCGTTATGCGTTATGCGTTATGCGTTATGCGTTATGCGTTATGCGTTATGCGTTATGCGTTTTGCGGTATTCGTTATGCGTTGTGCATTATGCGATATGCGTTGTGCGTTATGGGTTATGCGTTATGGGTTGTTCGTTATACTTTATGCGTTGGGCGTTATACGTTTGCGTTATGCGTTATGCGTTATGCTTTATGCGTTATGCGTTGTGCGTTATGCGTTATGCGTTATGCGTTATGCGTTATGCGTTATGCGTTTTGCGGTATGCGTTATGCGTTATGCGTTATGCGTTATGCGTTATGCGTTATGCGTTATGCGTTATGCGTTATGCGTTGTGCGTTATAAGTTTGCGTTATGCGTTATGCGGTATGCGTTATGCTTTATGCGTTATGCCTTATGCGTTATGCGTTATGCGTTATGCGTTATGCGTTATGCGTTATGCGTTATGCTTTATGCGTTATGCGTTATGCGTTATGCGTTATGCGTTATGCGTTATGCGTTATGCGTTATGCGTTATGCGTTATGCGTTATGCGTTAATGCGTTATGCGTATTGCGTTATGCGTTATGCGCTATGTGTTGTGCGTTATGGATTATGCGTTATGGGTTGTTCGTTATGCTTTATGCATTGGGCGTTATACGTTTGCGTTATGCGTTATGCGTTATGCTTTATGCGTTATGCGTTATGCGTTATGCGTTATGCGTTATGCGTTATGCGTTATGCGTTATGCGTTTTGCGGTATGCGGTATGCGTTATGCGTTATGCGTTATGCGTTATGCGTTATGCGTTATGCGTTATGCGTTATGCGTTATGCGTTATGCGTTATGCGTTATGCGTTATGCGTTATGCGTTATGCGTTATGCGTTATGCGTTATGCGTTGTGCGTTATAAGTTTGCGTTATGCGTTATGCGGTATGCGTTATGCTTTATGCGTTATGCGTTATGCGTTATGCGTTATGCGTTATGCGTTATGCGTTATGCGTTATGCGTTATGCGTTATGCGTTATGCGTTATGCGGTATGCGTTACGCGTTATGCGTTATGCGTTATGCGTTATGCGTTATGCGGTATGTGTTATGCTTTATGCGTTATGCGTTATGCGTTATGCGTTATGCGTTATGCGTTATGCGTTATGCGTTATGCGTTATGCGTTATGCGTTATGCGTTATGCGTTATGCGTTGTGCGTTATGCGTTATGCGCTATGTGTTGTGCGTTATGGATTATGCGTTATGGGTTGTTCGTTATGCTTTATGCGTTGGGCGTTATACGTTTGCGTTATGCGTTATGCGTTATGCTTTATGCGTTATGCGTTATGCGTTATGCGATATGGATTATTCGTTATGCGTTGTGCATTATGCGTTATGCGTTGTGCGTTATGGGTTATGATTTATGCGTTATGCGTTATGCGTTATGCGTTATGCGTTATGCGTTATGCGTTATACGGTGTGCGTTATGCGTTATGCGTTATGAGTTATGCGTTATGCGTTATGCGTTATGAGTTATGCGTTATGCGTTATGCGTTATGCGTTATGCGTTATGCGTTATGCGTTATGCGTTGTGCGTTATGCGTTGTGCGTTATAAGTTTGCGTTATGCGTTATGCGGTATGCGTTATGCTTTATGCGTTATGCCTTATGCGTTATGCGTTATGCGTTATGCGTTATGCGTTATGCGTTATGCGTTATGCGTTATGCGTTTTGCGGTATGCGTTACGCGTTATGCGTTATGCGTTATGCGTTATGCGTTATGCGTTATGCGTTATGCGTTATGCGTTATGCGTTATGCGGTATGCGTTATGCTTTATGCGTTATGCGTTATGCGTTATGCGTTATGCGTTATGCGTTATGCGTTATGCGTTATGCGTTATGCGTTATGCGTTATGCGTTATGCGTTATGCGTTATGCGTTATGCGTTATGCGTTATGCGTTATGCGTTATGCGTTATGCGTTATGCGTTATGCGTTATGCGTTATGCGTTATGCGTTGTGCGTTATGCGTTATGCGCTATGTGTTGTGCGTTATGGATTATGCGTTATGGGTTGTTCGTTATGCTTTATGCGTTGGGCGTTATACGTTTGCGTTATGCGTTATGCGTTATGCGTTATGCGTTATGCGTTATGCGTTATGCGTTATGCGTTATGCGTTATGCGTTATGCGTTATGCGTTATGCGTTATGCGTTATGCGTTATGCGTTTTGCGGTATGCGTTATGCGTTATGCGTTATGCGTTATGCGTTATGCGTTATGCGTTATGCGTTATGCGTTATGCGTTATGCGTTTTGCGGTATGCGTTACGCGTTATGCGTTATGCGTTATGCGTTATGCGTTATGCGTTATGCGTTATGCGTTATGCGTTATGCGTTATGCGTTATGCGTTATGCGTTATGCGTTATGCGTTTTGCGGTATTCGTTATGCGTTGTGCATTATGCGATATGCGTTGTGCGTTATGGGTTATGCGTTATGGGTTGTTCGTTATACTTTATGCGTTGGGCGTTATACGTTTGCGTTATGCGTTATGCGTTATGCTTTATGCGTTATGCGTTGTGCGTTATGCGTTATGCGTTATGCCTTATGCGTTATGCGTTATGCGTTTTGCGGTATGCGTTATGCGTTATGCGTTATGCGTTATGCGTTATGCGTTATGCGTTATGCGTTATGCGTTATGCGTTGTGCGTTATAAGTTTGCGTTATGCGTTATGCGGTATGCGTTATGCTTTATGCGTTATGCCTTATGCGTTATGCGTTATGCGTTATGCGTTATGCGTTATGCGTTATGCGTTATGCGTTATGCTTTATGCGTTATGCGTTATGCGTTATGCGTTATGCGTTATGCGTTATGCGTTATGCGTTATGCGTTATGCGTTATGCGTTATGCGTTAATGCGTTATGCGTAGTGCGTTATGCGTTATGCGCTATGTGTTGTGCGTTATGGATTATGCGTTATGGGTTGTTCGTTATGCTTTATGCATTGGGCGTTATACGTTTGCGTTATGCGTTATGCGTTATGCTTTATGCGTTATGCGTTATGCGTTATGCGTTATGCGTTATGCGTTATGCGTTATGCGTTATGCGTTTTGCGGTATGCGTTATGCGTTATGCGTTATGTGTTATGCGTTATGCGTTATGCGTTATGCTTTATGCGTTATGCGTTATGCGTTATGCGTTATGCGTTGTGCGTTATAAGTTTGAGTTATGCGTTATGCGGAATGCGTTATGCTTTATGCGTTATGCGTTATGCGTTATGCGTTATGCGTTATGCGTTTTGCGGTATGCGTTACGCGTTAGGCGTTATGCGTTATGCGTTATGCGTTATGCGTTATGCGTTATGCGTTGTGCGTTATGCGGTATGCGTTATGCTTTATGCGTTATGCGTTATGCGTTATGCGTTATGCGTTATGCGTTATGCGTTATGCGTTATGCGTTATGCGTTATGCGTTATGCGTTATGCGTTATGCGTTATGCGTTATGAGTTATGCGTTATGCGTTATGCGTTATGCGTTATGCGTTATGCGTTATGCGTTATGCGTTATGCGTTATGCGTTATGCGTTATGCGTTATGCGTTATGCGTTATGCGTTATGCGTTATGCGTTATACGTTATGCGTTATGCGTTATGCGTCATGCGTTATGCGTTATGCGTTGTGCGTTATAAGTTTGCGTTATGCGTTATGCGGTATGCGTTATGCTTTATGCGTTATGCGTTATGCGTTATGCGTTATGCGTTATGCGTTATGCGTTATGCGTTTTGCGGTATGCGTTACGCGTTATGCGTTATGCGTTATGCGTTATGCGTTATGCGTTATGCGTTATGCGTTATGCGTTATGCGTTATGCGTTATGCGTTATGCGTTATGCGTTATGCGTTATGCGTTATGCGTTATGCGTTATGCGTTATGCGTTATGCGTTATGCTTTATGCGTTATACGTTGTGCGTTATAAGTTTGCGTTATGCGTTATGCGGTATGCGTTATGCTTTATGCGTTATGCGTTATGCGTTATGCGTTATGCGTTATACGGTGTGCGTTATGCGTTATGCGTTATGAGTTATGCGTTATGCGTTATGCGTTATGCGTTATGCGTTATGAGTTATGCGTTATGCGTTATGCGTTATGCGTTATGCGTTATGCGTTATGCGTTATGCGTTATGCGTTATGCGTTATGCGTTATGCGTTATGCGTTATGCGTTATGCGTTATGCGTTATGCGTTATGCGTTATGCGTTTTGCGGTATGCGTTACGCGTTATGCGTTATGCGTTATGCGTTATGCGTTATGCGTTATGCGTTATGCGTTATGCGTTATGCGTTATGCGTTATGCGTTATGCGTTATGCGATTTGCGGTATTCGTTATGCGTTGTGCATTATGCGATATGCGTTGTGCGTTATGGGTTATGCGTTATGGGTTGTTCGTTATGCTTTATGCGTTGGGCGTTATACGTTTGCGTTATGCGTTATGCGTTATGCGTTATGCGTTATGCGTTATGCGTTATGCGTTATGCGTTATGCGTTATGCGTTTTGCGGTATGCGTTATGCGTTATGCGTTTTGCGTTATGCGTTATGCGTTATGCGTTATGCGTTATGCGTTATGCGTTATGCGTTATGCGTTATGCGTTATGCGTTATGCGTTATGCGTTGTGCGTTATAAGTTTGCGTTATGCGTTATGCGGTATGCGTTATGCTTTATGCGTTATGCCTTATGCGTTATGCGTTATGCGTTATGCGTTATGCGTTATGCGTTATGCGTTTTGCGGTATGCGTTACGCGTTATGCGTTATGCGTTATGCGTTATGCGTTATGCGGTATGCGTTATGCTTTATGCGTTATGCGTTATGCGTTATGCGTTATGCGTTATGCGTTATGCGTTATGCGTTATGCGTTATGCGTTATGCGTTATGCGTTATGCGTTATGCGTTATACGTTATGCGTTATGCGATATGCGTTATGCGTTATGCGTTATGCGTTATGCGTTATGCGTTATGCGTTATGCGGTATGCGTTATGCTTTATGCGTTATGCGTTATGCGTTATGCGTTATGCGTTATGCGTTATGCGTTATGCGTTATGCGTTATGCGTTATGCGTTATGCGTTATGCGTTATGCGTTATGCGTTGTGCGTTATGCGTTATGCGCTATGTGTTGTGCGTTATGGATTATGCGTTATGGGTTGTTCGTTATGCTTTATGCGTTGGGCGTTATACGTTTGCGTTATGCGTTATGCGTTATGCTTTATGCGTTATGCGTTATGCGTCATGCGTTATGCGTTATGCGTTATGCGTTATGCGTTATGCGTTTTGCGGTATGCGTTATGCGTTATGCGTTATGTGTTATGCGTTATGCGTTATGCGTTATGCGTTATGCGTTATGCGTTGTGCGTTATAAGTTTGCGTTATGCGTTATGCGGAATGCGTTATGCTTTATGCGTTATACGTTATGCGTTATGCGTTATGCGTTACGCGTTATGCGTTATGCGTTATGCGTTATGCGTTTTGCGGTATGCGTTACGCGTTATGCGTTATGCGTTATGCGTTATGCGTTATGCGTTATGCGTTATGCGTTATGCGTTATGCGTTGTGCGTTATGCGGTATGCGTTATGCTTTATGCGTTATGCGTTATGCGTTATGCGTTATGCGTTATGCGTTATGCGTTATGCGTTATGCGTTATGCGTTATGCGTTATGCGTTATGCGTTATGCGTTATGCGTTATGCGTTATGCGTTATGCGTTATGCGTTATGCGTTATGAGTTATGCGTTATGCGTTATGCGTTATGCGTTATGCGTTATGCGTTATGCGTTATGCGTTATGCGTTATGCGTTATGCGTTATGCGTTATGCGTTATGCGTTATGCGTTATGCGTTATGCGTTATGCGTTATGCGTTATGCGTTATGCGTTATGCGTTATGCGTTATGCGTTATGCGTTATGCGTTATGCGTTATGCGTTATGCGTTATGCGTTATGCGTTATGCGTTATGCGTTTTGCGGTATTCGTTATGCGTTGTGCATTATGCGATATGCGTTGTGCGTTATGGGTTATGCGTTATGGGTTGTTCGTTATGCTTTATGCGTTGGGCGTTATACGTTTGCGTTATGCGTTATGCGTTATGCTTTATGCGTTATGCGTTATGCGTTATGGGTTGTTCGTTATGCTTTATGCGTTGGGCGTTATACGTTTGCGTTATGCGTTATGCGTTATGCTTTATGCGTTATGCGTTATGCGTTATGCGTTATGCGTTATGCGTTATGCGTTATGCGTTTTGCGGTATGCGTTATGCGTTATGCGTTATGCGTTATGCGTTATGCGTTATGCGTTATGCGTTATGCGTTATGCGTTATGCGTTATGCGTTATGCGTTATGCGTTATGCGTTATGCGTTATGCGTTATGCGTTATGCGTTGTGCGTTATAAGTTTGCGTTATGCGTTATGCGGTATGCGTTATGCTTTATGCGTTATGCCTTATGCGTTATGCGTTATGCGTTATGCGTTATGCGTTATGCGTTTTGCGGTATGCGTTACGCGTTATGCGTTATGCGTTATGCGTTATGCGTTATGCGTTATGCGTTATGCGTTATGCGTTATGCGGTATGCGTTATGCTTTATGCGTTATGCGTTATGCGTTATGCGTTATGCGTTATGCGTTATGCGTTATGCGTTATGCGTTATGCGTTTATGCGTTATGCGTTGTGCGTTATGCGCTATGTGTTGTGCGTTATGGATTATGCGTTATGGGTTGTTCGTTATGCTTTATGCGTTGGGCGTTATACGTTTGCGTTATGCGTTATGCGTTATGCTTTATGCGTTATGCGTTATGCGTTATGCGTTATGCGTTATGCGTTATGCGTTATGCGTTATGCGTTATGCGTTATGCGTTGTGCGTTATAAGTTTGCGTTATGCGTTATGCGGTATGCGTTATGCTTTACGCGTTATGCGTTATGCGTTATGCGTTATGCGTTATGCGTTATGCGTTATGCGTTATGCGTTATGCGTTTTGCGGTATGCGTTACGCGTTATGCGTTATGCGTTATGCGTTATGCGTTATGCGTTATGCGTTATGCGGTATGCGTTATGCTTTATGCGTTATGCGTTATGCGTTATGCGTCATGCGTTATGCGTTATGCGTTATGCGTTATGCGTTGTGCGTTATAAGTTTGCGTTATGCGTTATGCGGTATGCGTTATGCGTTATGCGTTATGCGTTATGCGTTATGGATTATGCGTTATGCGTTATGCGTGATGCGTTATGCGTTATGCGTTATGAGTTATGCGTTATGCGTTATGCGTTATGCTTTATGCGTTATGCGTTATGCGTTATGCGTTATGCGTTATGCGTTATGCGTTATGCGTTATGCGTTATGCGTTATGCGTTATGCGTTTTGCGGTATTCGTTATGCGTTGTGCATTATGCGTTATGCGTTATGCGTCATGCGTTATGCGTTATGCGTTATGCGTTATGCATTGTGCGTTATAAGTTTGCGTTATGCGTTATGCGTTATGCGTTATGCGTTATGCGTTATGCGTTATACGGTGTGCGTTATGCGTTATGCGTTATGCGTTATGCGTTATGAGTTATGCGTTATGCGTTATGCGTTATGCGTTTTGCGGTATTCGTTATGCGTTGTGCATTATGCGTTATGCGTTATGCGTTATGCGTTATGCGTTATGCGTTATGCGTTATGCGTTATGCGTTATGCGTTATGCGTTATGCGTTATGCGTTATGCGTTATGCGTTATGCGTTATGCGTTATGCGTTATGCGTTATGCGTTATGCGTTGTGCGTTATAAGTTTGCGTTATGCGTTATGCGGTATGCGTTATGCTTTATGCGTTATGCGTTATGCGTTATGCGTTATGCGTTATGCGTTATGCGTTATGGATTATGCGTTATGCGTTATGCGTTATGCTTGATGCGTTATGCGTTATGCGTTATGAGTTATGCGTTATGCGTTATGCGTTATGCTTTATGCGTTATGCGTTATGCGTTATGCGTTATGCGTTATGCGTTATGGATTATGCGTTATGCGTTATGCGTGATGCGTTGGGCGTTATACGTTTGCGTTATGCGTTATGCGTTATGCTTTATGCGTTATGCGTTATGCGTTATGCGTTATACGGTGTGCGTTATGCGTTATGCGTTATGCGTTATGAGTTATGCGTTATGCGTTATGCGTTATGCGTTATGCGTTATGCGTTATGCGTTATGCGTTATACGTTATGCGTTATGCATTTTGCGGTATGCGTTATGCGTTATGCGTTATGCGTTATGCGTTATGCGTTATGCGTTATGCGTTATGCGTTATGCGTTATGCGTTATGCGTTATGCGTTATGCGTTATGCGTTGTGCGTTATAAGTTTGCGTTATGCGTTATGCGGTATGCGTTATGCGTTATGCGTTATACGTTATGCGTTATGCATTTTGCGGTATGCGTTATGCGTTATGCGTTATGCGTTATGCGTTATGCGTTATGCGTTATGCGTTATGCGTTATGCGTTATGCGTTATGCGTTATGCGTTATGCGTTATGCGTTATGCGTTATGCGTTATGCGTTATGCGTTATGCGGTATGCGTTATGCTTTATGCGTTATGGATTATGCGTTATGCGTTATGCGTTATGCGTTATGCGTGATGCGTTGGGCGTTATACGTTTGCGTTATGCGTTATGCGTTATGCTTTATGCGTCTTGCGTTATGCGTTATGCGTTATACGGTGTGCGTTATGCGTTATGCGTTATGCGTTATGAGTTATGCGTTATGCGTTATGCGTTATGCGTTATGCGTTATGCGTTATGCGTTATGCGTTATGCGTTATGCGTTATGCGTTATGCATTTTGCGGTATGCGTTATGCGTTATGCGTTATGCGTTATGCGTTATGCGTTATGCGTTATGCGTTATGCGTTATGCGTTATGCGTTATGCGTTATGCGTTATGCGTTATGCGTTATGCGTTATGCGTTATGCGTTATGCGTTATGCGTTATGCGGTATGCGTTATGCTTTATGCGTTATGGATTATGCGTTATGCGTTATGCGTTATGCGTTATGCGTTATGCGTTATGCGTTATGCGTTATGCGTTATGCGTTATGCGTTATGCGTTATGCGTTATGCGTTATGCGTTGTGCGTTATAAGTTTGCGTTATGCGTTATGCGGTATGCGTTATGCTTTATGCGTTATGCGTTATGCGTTATGCGTTATGCGTTATGCGTTATGCGTTATGCGTTATGGATTATGCGTTATGCGTTATGCTTGATGCGTTATGCGTTATGCGTTATGAGTTATGCGTTATGCGTTATGCGTTATGCTTTATGCGTTATGCGTTATGCGTTATGCGTTATGCGTTATGCGTTATGGATTATGCGTTATGCGTTATGCGTGATGCGTTGGGCGTTATACGTTTGCATTATGCGTTATGCGTTATGCTTTATGCGTTATGCGTTATGCGTTATGCGTTATACGGTGTGCGTTATGCGTTATGCGTTATGCGTTATGAGTTATGCGTTATGCGTTATGCGTTATGCGTTATGCGTTATGCGTTATGCGTTATGCGTTATGCGTTATACGTTATGCGTTATGCATTTTGCGGTATGCGTTATGCGTTATGCGTTATGCGTTATGCGTTATGCGTTGTGCGTTATGCGTTATGCGTTATGCGTTATGCGGTATGCGTTATGCTTTATGCGTTATGCGTTATGCGTTATGCGTTATGCGTTATGCGTTATGCGTTATGCGTTATGCGTTATGCGTTATGCGTTATGCGTTATGCGTTATGCGTTATGGATTATGCGTTATGCGTTATGCGTGATGCGTTATGCGTTATGCGTTATGCGTTATGCGTTATGCGTTGTGCGTTATGGGTTATGATTTATGCGTTATGCGATATGCGTTATGCGTTATGCGTTATGCGTTATGCGTTATGCGTTGTGCGTTATGCGTTTTGCGGTATGCGTTATGCGTTATGCGTTATGCGTTATGAGTTATGCGTTATGCGTTATGCGTTATGCGTTTTGCGGTATTCGTTATGCGTTGTGCATTATGCGTTATGCGTTGTGCGTTATGGGTTATGATTTATGCGTTATGCGATATGCGTTATGCGTTATGCGTTATGCGTTATGCGTTATGCGTTTTGCGGTTTGCGTTATGCGTTATGCGTTATGCGTTATGCGTTATGCGTTATGCGTTATGCGTTATGCGTTATGCGTTATGCGTTATGCGTTATGCGTTATGCGTTATGCGTTATGCGTTATGCGTCATGCGTTATGCGTTATGCGTTATGCGTTATGCGTTATGCGTTATGCGTTATGCGTTATGCGTTATGCGTTATGCGTTATGCGTTATGCGTTATGCGTTATGCGTTATGCGTTATGCGTTATGCGTTATGCGTTATGCGTTATGCGTTGTGCGTTATAAGTTTGCGTTATGCGTTATGCGTTATGCGTTATGCGTTATGGATTATTCGTGATGCGTTATGCGTTATGCGTTATGAGTTATGCGTTATGTGTTATGCGTTATGCTTTATGCGTTATGCGTTATGCGTTATGCGTTATGCGTTATGCGTTATGCGTTATGCGTTATGCGTTATGCGTTATGCGTTATGCGTTATGCGTTATGCGTTATGCGTTATGCGTTATGCGTTATGCGTTATGCGTTATCCGGTATGCGTTATGCTTTATGCGTTATGCGTTATGCGTTATGCGTTATGCGTTATACGTTATGCGTTATGCGTTATGCGTTATGCGTTATGCGTTATGCGTTATGCGTTATGCGTTATGAGTTATGCGTTATGCGTTATGCGTTTTGCGGTATTCGTTATGCGTTTTTGCATTATGCGTTATGCGTTGTGCGTTATGGGTTATGATTTATGCGTTATGCGATATGCGTTATGCGTTATGCGTTATGCGTTATGCGTTATGCGTTATGCGTTATGCGTTTTGCGGTATGCGTTATGCGTTATGCGTTATGCGTTATGCGTTATGCGTTATGCGTTATGCGTTATGCGTTATGCGTTATGCGTTATGCGTTATGCGTTATGCGTTATGCGTTATGCGTTATGCGTTATGCGTTATGCGTTATGCGTTATGCGTTATGCGTTATGCGTTATGCGTTATGCGTTATGCGTTATGCGTTATGCGTTATGCGTTATGCGTTATGCGTTATGCGTTATGCGTTATGCGTTATGCGTTATGCGTTATGCGTTATGCGTTATGCGTTATGCGTTGTGCGTTATAAGTTTGCGTTATGCGTTATGCGTTATGCGTTATGCGTTATGGATTATTCGTGATGCGTTATGCGTTATGCGTTATGAGTTATGCGTTATGTGTTATGCGTTATGCTTTATGCGTTATGCGTTATGCGTTATGCGTTATGCGTTATGCGTTATGCGTTATGCGTTATGCGTTATGCGTTATGCGTTATGCGTTATGCGTTATGCGTTATGCGTTATGCGTTATGCGTTATGCGTTATGCGTTATCCGGTATGCGTTATGCGTTATGCGTTATGCGTTATGCGTTATGCGTTATGCGTTATACGTTATGCGTTATGCGTTATGCGTTATGCGTTATGCGTTATGCGTTATGCGTTATGCGTTATGAGTTATGCGTTATGCGTTATGCGTTTTGCGGTATTCGTTATGCGTTTTTGCATTATGCGTTATGCGTTGTGCGTTATGGGTTATGATTTATGCGTTATGCGATATGCGTTATTAGTTATGCGTTATGCGTTATGCGTTATGCGTTATGCGTTTTGCGGTATGCGTTATGCGTTATGCGTTATGCGTTATGCGTTATGCGTTATGCGTTATGCGTTATGCGTTATGCGTTATGCGTTATGCGTTATGCGTTATGCGTTATGCGTTATGCGTTATGCGTTATGCGTTATGCGTTATGCGTTATGCGTTGTGCGTTATAAGTTTGCGTTATGCGTTATGCGGTATGCGTTATGCGTTATGCGTTATGGATTATGCGTTATGCGTCATGCGTGATGCGTTATGCGTTATGCGTTATGAGTTATGCCTTATGCGTTATGCGTTATGCTTTATGCGTTATGCGTTATGCGTTATGCGTTATGCGTTATGCGTTATGCGTTATGCGTTATGCGTTATGCGTTTTGCGGTATTCGTTATGCGTTGTGCATTATGCGTTATGCGTTATGCGTTATGCGTTATGCGTTATACGGTGTGCGTTATGCGTTATGCGTTATGCGTTATGCGTTATGAGTTATGCGTTATGCGTTATGCGTTATGCGTTTTGCGGTATTCGTTATGCGTTGTGCATTATGCGTTATGCGTTGTGCGTTATGAGTTATGATTTATGCGTTATGCGATATGCGTTATGCGTTATGAGTTATGCGTTATGCGTTTTGCGTTATGCGTTATGCGTTTTGCGGTATGCGTTATGCGTTATGCGTTATGCGTTATGCGTTATGCGTTATGCGTTATGCGTTATGCGTTATGCGTTATGCGTTATGCGTTATGCGTTATGCGTTATGCGTTATGCGTTATGCGTTATGCGTTGTGCGTTATAAGTTTGCGTTATGCGTTATGCGGTATGCGTTATGCTTTATGCGTTATGCGTTATGCGTTATGCGTTATGCGTTATGCGTTATGCGTTATGGATTATGCGTTATGCGTTATGCTTGATGCGTTATGCGTTATGCGTTATGAGTTATGCGTTATGCGTTATGCGTTATGCTTTATGCGTTATGCGTTATGCGTTATGCGTTATGCGTTATGCGTTATGGATTATGCGTTATGCGTTATGCGTGATGCGTTGGGCGTTATACGTTTGCGTTATGCGTTATGCGTTATGCTTTATGCGTTATGCGTTATGCGTTATGCGTTATGCGTTATGCGTTATACGGTGTGCGTTATGCGTTATGCGTTACGAGTTATGCGTTATGCGTTATGCGTTATGCGTTGTGCATTATGCGTTATGCGTTGTGCGTTATGGGTTATGATTTATGCGTTATGCGATATGCGTTATGCGTTATGCGTTATGCGTTATGCGTTATGCGTTGTGCGTTATGCGTTTTGCGGTATGCGTTATGCGTTATGCGTTATGCGTTATGCGTTATGCGTTATGCGTTATGCGTTATGCGTTATGCGTTATGCGTTATGCGTTATGCGTTATGCGTTATGCGTTATGCGTTATGCGTTATGCGTTATACGGTGTGCGTTATGCGTTATGCGTTATGAGTTATGCGTTATGCGTTATGCGTTATGCGTTATGAGTTATGCGTTATGCGTTATGCGTTATGCGTTATGCGTTATGCGTTATGCGTTATGCCTTATGCGTTATGCGTTATGCGTTATGCGTTATGCTTTATGCGTTCTGCGTTGTGCGTTATAAGTTTGCGTTATGCGTTATGCGGTATGCGTTATGCTTTATGCGTTATGCGTTATGCGTTATGCGTTATGAGTTATGCGTTATGCGTTATGCGTTATGCGTTATGCGTTATGCGTTATGCGTTATGCGTTATGCGTTATGCTGTATGCGTTATGCGTTGTGCGTTATGCGTTATGCGTTATGCGTTATGCGTTATGCGTTATGCGTTGTGCGTTATAAGTTTGCGTTATGCGTTATGCGGTATGCGTTATGCTTTATGCGTTATGCCTTATGCGTTATGCGTTATGCGTTATGCGTTATGCGTTATGCGTTATGCGTTATGCGTTTCGCGGTATGCGTTACGCGTTATGCGTTATGCGTTATGCGTTATGCGTTATGCGTTATGCGTTATGCGTTATGCGTTATGCGGTATGCGTTATGCTTTATGCGTTATGCGTTATGCGTTATGCGTTATGCGTTATGCGTTATGCGTTATGCGTTATGCGTTATGCGTTATGCGTTATGCGTTATGCGTTATGCGTTATGCGTTGTGCGTTATGCGTTATGGATTATGCGTTATGGGTTGTTCGTTATGCTTTATGCGTTGGGCGTTATACGTTTGCGTTGGGCGTTATACGTTTGCGTTATGCGTTATGCGTTATGCTTTATGCGTTATGCGTTATGCGTTATGCGTTATGCGTTATGCGTTATGCGTTATGCGTTATGCGTTATGCGTTATGCGTTATGCGTTATGCGTTATGCGTTATGCGTTATGCGTTTTGCGGTATGCGTTATGCGTTATGCGTTATGCGTTATGCGTTAGGCGTTATGCGTTATGCGTTATGCGTTATGCGTTATGCGTTATGCGTTATGCGTTATGCGTTATGCGTTATGCGTTGTGCGTTATAAGTTTGCGTTATGCGTTATGCGTTATGCGGTATGCGTTATGCTTTATGCGTTATGCGTTATGCGTTATGCGTTAAGCGTTATGCGTTATGCGTTATGCGTTATGCGTTATGCGTTATGCGTTTTGCGGTATGCGTTACGCGTTATGCGTTATGCGTTATGCGTTATGCGTTATGCGTTATGCGTTATGCGTTATGCGTAATGCGTTATGCGTTATGCGTTATGCTTTATGCGTTATACGTTGTGCGTTATAAGTTTGCGTTATGCGTTATGCGGTATGCGTTATGCTTTAGGCGTTATGCGTTATGCGTTATGCGTTATGCGTTATACGGTGTGCGTTATGCGTTATGCGTTATGAGTTATGCGTTATGCGTTATGCGTTATGCGTTATGCGTTATGAGTTATGCGTTATGCGTTATGCGTTATGCGTTATGCGTTATGCGTTATGCGTTATGCGTTATGCGTTATGCGTTATGCGTTATGCGTTATGCGTTATGCGTTATGCGTTTTGCGGTATTCGTTATGCGTTGTGCATTATGCGATATGCGTTGTGCGTTATGGGTTATGCGTTATGGGTTGTTCGTTATACTTTATGCGTTGGGCGTTATACGTTTGCGTTATGCGTTATGCGTTATGCTTTATGCGTTATGCGTTGTGCGTTATGCGTTATGCGTTATGCGTTATGCGTTATGCGTTTTGCGGTATGCGTTATGCGTTATGCGTTATGCGTTATGCGTTATGCGTTATGCGTTATGCGTTATGCGTTTTGCGGTATGCGTTATGCGTTATGCGTTATGCGTTATGCGTTATGCGTTATGCGTTATGCGTTATGCGTTATGCGTTATGAGTTATGCGTTATGCGTTATGCGTTATGCGTTTTGCGGTATTCGTTATGCGTTGTGCATTATGCGTTATGCGTTGTGCGTTATGGGTTATGATTTATGCGTTATGCGATATGCGTTATGCGTTATGCGTTATGCGTTATGCGTTATGCGTTATGCGTTTTGCGGTTTGCGTTATGCGTTATGCGTTATGCGTTATGCGTTATGCGTTATGCGTTATGCGTTATGCGTTATGAGTTATGCGTTATGCGTTATGCGTTATGCGTTTTGCGGTATTCGTTATGCGTTTTTGCATTATGCGTTATGCGTTGTGCGTTATGGGTTATGATTTATGCGTTATGCGATATGCGTTATGCGTTATGCGTTATGCGTTATGCGTTATGCGTTATGCGTTATGCGTTATGCGTTATGCGTTGTGCGTTATAAGTTTGCGTTATGCGTTATGCGGTATGCGTTATGCTTTATGCGTTATGCGTTATGCGTTATGCGTTATGCGTTATGCGTTATGCGTTATGGATTATGCGTTATGCGTTATGCTTGATGCGTTATGCGTTATGCGTTATGAGTTATGCGTTATGCGTTATGCGTTATGCTTTATGCGTTATGCGTTATGCGTTATGCGTTATGCGTTATGCGTTATGGATTATGCGTTATGCGTTATGCGTGATGCGTTGGGCGTTATACGTTTGCGTTATGCGTTATGCGTTATGCTTTATGCGTTATGCGTTATGCGTTATGCGTTATGCGTTATACGGTGTGCGTTATACGGTGTGCGTTATGCGTTATGATTTATGCGTTATGCGATATGAGTTATGCGTTATGCGTTATGCGTTATGTGTTATGCGTTATGCGTTATGCGTTATGCGTTATGCGTTTTGCGGTATTCGTTATGCGTTGTGCATTATGCGTTATGCGTCGTGCGTTATGGGTTATGATTTACGCGTCATGCGATATGCGTTATTCGTTATGCGTTGTGCATTATGCGTTATGCGTTGTGCGTTATGATTTATGCATTATGCGTTATGCGTTGTGCGTTATGGGTTATGATTTATGCGTTATGCGTTATGCGTTATGCGTTATGCGTTATACGGTGTGCGTTATGCGTTATGCGTTATGAGTTATGCGTTATGCGTTATGCGTTATGCGTTATGAGTTATGCGTTATGCGTTATGCGTTATGCGTTATGCGTTATGCGTTATGCGTTATGCGTTATGCGTTATGCGTTATGCGTTATGCGTTATGCGTTATGCGTTGTGCGTTATAAGTTTGCGTTATGCGTTATGCGTTATGCGTTATGCGTTATGCGTTATGCTTTATGCGTTATGCGTTATGCGTTATGCGTTATGCGTTATGCGTTATGCGTTATGCGTTATGCGTTTTGCGGTATGCGTTATGCGTTATGCGTTATGCGTTATGCGTTATGCGTTATGGGTTGTTCGTTATGCTTTATGCG
>CAKAJA020000959.1:0-21357 GCA_916610235.2 Lasioglossum morio
TACGCTGTACGTTATACGTTATACGTTATACGTTACACGTTGTACGTTGTACGTTATACGCTGTACGTTATACGTTATACGTTATACGTTGTACGTTATACGTTATACGTTATACGTTATACGTTGTACGTTATACGTTATACGTTACACGTTGTACGTTGTACGTTGTACGTTATACGTTGTACGTTATACGTTGTACGTTATACGCTGTACGTTATACGCTGTACGTTATACGTTGTACGTTATACGCTGTACTTTATACGTTATACGTTATACGTTATACGCTGTACGTTATCCGTTGTACGTTATACGTTATACGTTATACGTTATACGTTATACGCTGTACGTTATACGCTGTACGTTATACGCTGTACGTTGTACGTTATACGTTGTACGTTATACGTTGTACGTTATACGTTACACGTTGTACGTTGAACGTTATACGGTATACGTTGTACGTTATACGTTATACGCTGTACGTTATACGTTGTACGTTATACGTTGTACGTTATACGCTGTACGTTATACGCTGTACGTTATACGCTGTACGTTATACGTTATACGTTATACGTTATACGTTATACGTTATACGTTATACGTTATACGTTATACGTTATACGCTGTACGTTATACGTTGTACGTTATACGTTGTACGTTATACGTTATACGCTGTACGTTATACGCTGTATGTTATACGCTGTACGTTATACGTTATACGTTATACGTTATACGTTACACGTTGTACGTTGTACGTTGTACGTTATACGTTGTACGTTATACGTTGTACGTTATACGCTGTACGTTATACGCTGTACGTTATACGTTATACGTTACACGTTGTACGTTGTACGTTATACGTTGTACGTTATACGTTGTACGTTATACGTTGTACGTTATACGTTATACGTTATACGTTATACGTTATACGTTATACGTTATACGTTATACGCTGTACGTTATACGCTGTACGTTATACGCTGTACGTTATACGCTGTACGTTATACGTTATACGTTATACGTTATACGTTACACGTTATACGCTGTACGTTATATGCTGTACGTTATACGTTGTACGTTATACGCTGTACTTTATACGTTATACGTTATACGTTATACGCTGTACGTTATCCGTTGTACGTTATACGTTATACGTTATACGTTATACGCTGTACGTTATACGCTGTACGTTATACGCTGTACGTTGTACGTTATACGTTGTACGTTATACGTTGTACGTTATACGTTATACGTTGTACGTTGTACGTTATACGTTATACGTTGTACGTTATACGTTATACGTTATACGTTATACGTTATACGTTATACGTTATACGTTATACGTTATACGTTCTACGTTATACGTTATACGTTATACGTTATACGTTATACGTTATACTCTGTACGTTATACGTTGTTCGTCATACGTTGTACGTTATACGTTGTACGTTATACTTTATACGCTGTACGTTATACGTTATACGTTATACGATACACGTTGTACGTTGAACGTTATACGGTATACGTTGTACGTTATACGTTATACGCTGTACGTTATACGTTGTACGTTATACGTTGTACGTTATACGTTATACGTTATACGCTGTACGTTATATGCTGTACGTTATACGTTATACGTTATACGCTGTACGTTATACGCTGTACGTTATACGCTGTACGTTATACGTTATACATTATACGTTACACGTTGTACGTTGTACGTTATACGTTGTACGTTATACGTTTACGTTATACGTTATAAGTTATACGTTATACGATATACGTTATACGTTATACGCTGTAGGTTATACGCTGTACGTTATACGCTGTACGTTGTACGTTATACGTTGTACGTTATACGTTGTACGTTATACGTTATACGTTGTACGTTGTACGTTATACGTTATACGTTATACGTTATACGTTATACGTTATACGTTATACGTTATACGTTATACGTTATACGTTATACGTTATACGTTATACGTTATACGTTATACGTTATACGTTATACGTTATACGTTATACGTTATACGTTATACGTTATACGTTATACGTTATACGTTATACGTTATACGTTATACGTTATACGTTATACGTTATACGTTATACGTTATACGTTATACGTTATACGTTATACGTTATACGTTATACGTTATACGTTATACGTTATACGCTGTACGTTATACGTTGTACGTCATACGTTGTACGTTATACGTTGTACGTTATACTTTATACGCTGTACGTTATACGTTCTACGTTATACGATACACGTTGTACGTTGAACGTTATACGGTATACGTTGTACGTTATACGTTATACGCTGTACGTTATACGTTGTACGTTATACGTTGTACGTTATACGTTATACGCTGTACGTTATACGCTGTATGTTATACGCTGTACGTTATACGTTATACGTTATACGTTATACGTTACACGTTGTACGTTGTACGTTATACGTTATACGTTATACGCTGTACGTTATATGCTGTACGTTATACGTTATACGCTGTAGGTTATACGTTATACGTTATACGTTATACGTTATACGTTATACGCTGTACGTTATACGTTGTACGTCATACGTTGTACGTTATACGTTATACGTTATACGTTATACGTTATACGTTATACGTTACACGTTATACGCTGTACGTTATATGCTGTACGTTATACGTTGTACGTTATACGCTGTACTTTATACGTTATACGTTATACGTTATACACTGTACGTTATCCGTTGTACGATATACGTTATACGTTATACGTTATACGTTATACGCTGTACGTTATACGTTATACGTTACACGTTGTACGTTGTACGTTATACGCTGTACGTTATACGTTATACGTTATACGTTATACGTTGTACGTTATACGTTATACGTTATACGTTATACGTTGTACGTTATACGTTATACGTTATACGCAGTACGTTATACGTTATACGTTATACGATACACGTTGTACGTTGAACGTTATACGTTATACGTTGTACGTTATACGTTTACGTTATACGTTATACGTTATACGTTATACGTTATACGTTATACGTTATACGTTATACGTTATACGTTATACGTTATACGTTATACGTTATACGTTATACGTTATACGTTATACGTTATACGTTATACGTTATACGTTATACGTTATACGTTATACGTTATACGTTATACGTTATACGCTGTACGTTATACGTTGTACGTCATACGTTGTACGTTATACGTTGTACGTTATACTTTATACGCTGTACGTTATACGTTATACGTTATACGTTATACGTTGTACGTCATACGTTGTACGTTATACGTTATACGTTATACGTTATACGTTATACGTTATACGTTACACGTTATACGCTGTACGTTATATGCTGTACGTTATACGTTGTACGTTATACGCTGTACTTTATACGTTATACGTTATACGTTATACACTGTACGTTATCCGTTGTACGATATACGTTATACGTTATACGTTATACGTTATACGCTGTACGTTATACGTTATACGTTACACGTTGTACGTTGTACGTTATACGCTGTACGTTATACGTTATACGTTATACGTTATACGTTGTACGTTATACGTTATACGTTATACGTTATACGTTGTACGTTATACGTTATACGTTATACGCAGTACGTTATACGTTATACGTTATACGATACACGTTGTACGTTGAACGTTATACGTTATACGTTGTACGTTATACGTTTACGTTATACGTTATAAGTTATACGTTATACGATATACGTTATACGTTATACGCTGTAGGTTATACGCTGTACGTTATACGCTGTACGTTGTACGTTATACGTTGTACGTTATACGTTGTACGTTATACGTTATACGTTGTACGTTGTACGTTATACGTTATACGTTGTACGTTATACGTTATACGTTATACGTTATACGTTATACGTTATACGTTATACGTTATACGTTATACGTTATACGTTATACGTTATACGTTATACGTTATACGTTATACGTTATACGTTATACGTTATACGTTATACGTTATACGTTATACGTTATACGTTATACGTTATACGTTATACGTTATACGTTATACGTTATACGTTATACGTTATACGTTATACGTTATACGTTATACGTTATACGTTATACGTTATACGTTATACGTTATACGTTATACGTTATACGTTATACGCTGTACGTTATACGTTGTACGTCATACGTTGTACGTTATACGTTGTACGTTATACTTTATACGCTGTACGTTATACGTTATACGTTATACGTTATACGTTATACGTTATACGCTGTACGTTATACGTTGTACGTCATACGTTGTACGTTATACGTTGTACGTTATACTTTATACGCTGTACGTTATACGTTATACGTTATACGATACACGTTGTACGTTGAACGTTATACGGTATACGTTGTACGTTATACGTTATACGCTGTACGTTATACGTTGTACGTTATACGTTGTACGTTATACGTTATACGCTGTACGTTATACGCTGTATGTTATACGCTGTACGTTATACGTTATACGTTATACGTTATACGTTACACGTTGTACGTTGTACGTTGTACGTTATACGTTGTACGTTATACGTTGTACGTTATACGCTGTACGTTATACGCTGTACGTTATACGTTATACGTTACACGTTGTACGTTGTACGTTATACGTTGTACGTTATACGTTGTACGTTATACGTTGTACGTTATACGTTATAAGTTATACGTTATACGATATACGTTATACGTTATACGCTGTAGGTTATACGCTGTACGTTATACGCTGTACGTTGTACGTTATACGTTGTACGTTATACGTTGTACGTTATACGTTATACGTTGTACGTTGTACGTTATACGTTATACGTTGTACGTTATACGTTATACGTTATACGTTATACGTTATACGTTATACGTTATACGTTATACGTTATACGTTATACGTTATACGTTATACGTTATACGTTATACGTTATACGTTATACGTTATACGTTATACGTTATACGTTATACGTTATACGTTATACGTTATACGTTATACGTTATACGTTATACGTTATACGTTATACGTTATACGTTATACGTTATACGTTATACGTTATACGTTATACGTTATACGTTATACGCTGTACGTTATACGTTGTACGTCATACGTTGTACGTTATACGTTGTACGTTATACTTTATACGCTGTACGTTATACGTTATACGTTATACGATACACGTTGTACGTTGAACGTTATACGGTATACGTTGTACGTTATACGTTATACGCTGTACGTTATACGTTGTACGTTATACGTTGTACGTTATACGTTATACGCTGTACGTTATACGCTGTATGTTATACGCTGTACGTTATACGTTATACGTTATACGTTATACGTTACACGTTGTACGTTGTACGTTGTACGTTATACGTTGTACGTTATACGTTGTACGTTATACGCTGTACGTTATACGCTGTACGTTATACGTTATACGTTACACGTTGTACGTTGTACGTTATACGTTGTACGTTATACGTTGTACGTTATACGTTGTACGTTATACGTTATACGTTATACGTTTACGTTATACGTTATAAGTTATACGTTATACGATATACGTTATACGTTATACGCTGTAGGTTATACGCTGTACGTTATACGCTGTACGTTGTACGTTATACGTTGTACGTTATACGTTGTACGTTATACGTTATACGTTGTACGTTGTACGTTATACGTTATACGTTGTACGTTATACGTTATACGTTATACGTTATACGTTATACGTTATACGTTATACGTTATACGTTATACGTTATACGTTATACGTTATACGTTATACGTTATACGTTATACGTTATACGTTATACGTTATACGTTATACGTTATACGTTATACGTTATACGTTATACGTTATACGTTATACGTTATACGTTATACGTTATACGTTATACGTTATACGTTATACGTTATACGTTATACGTTATACGTTATACGTTATACGTTATACGTTATACGTTATACGCTGTACGTTATACGTTGTACGTCATACGTTGTACGTTATACGTTGTACGTTATACTTTATACGCTGTACGTTATACGTTATACGTTATACGATACACGTTGTACGTTGAACGTTATACGGTATACGTTGTACGTTATACTTTATACGCTGTACGTTATACGTTATACGTTATACGATACACGTTGTACGTTGAACGTTATACGGTATACGTTGTACGTTATACGTTATACGTTATACGTTATACGTTATACGTTATACGTTATACGTTATACGTTATACGTTATACGCTGTACGTTATATGCTGTACGTTATACGTTATACGTTATACGCTGTACGTTATACGTTATACGTTGTACGCTGTACGTTATACGGTATACGTTGTACGTTATACGTTATACGTTATACGTTATACGTTGTACGTTATACGTTATACGTTATACGTTATACGTTGTACGCTGTACGTTATACGGTATACGTTGTACGTTATACGTTATACGTTATACGTTATACGTTATACGTTATACGTTATACGTTATACGTTATACGTTATACGTTATACGTTATACGTTATACGTTATACGTTATACGTTATACGTTATACGTTATACGCTGTACGTTATACGTTGTACGTCATACGTTGTACGTTATACGTTGTACGTTATACTTTATACGCTGTACGTTATACGTTATACGTTATACGATACACGTTGTACGTTGAACGTTATACGGTATACGTTGTACGTTATACGTTATACGCTGTACGTTATACGTTGTACGTTATACGTTGTACGTTATACGTTATACGTTATACGCTGTACGTTATATGCTGTACGTTATACGTTATACGTTATACGCTGTACGTTATACGCTGTACGTTATACGCTGTACGTTATACGTTATACATTATACGTTACACGTTGTACGTTGTACGTTATACGTTGTACGTTATACGTTGTACGTTATACGTTGTACGTTATACGTTATACGCTGTACGTTATACGTTATACGTTATACGTTATACGTTATACGTTATACGTTATACGTTATACGTTATACGTTATACGTTATACGTTATACGTTATACGTTATACGTTATACGTTATACGTTATACGTTATACGCTGTACGTTATACGCTGTACGTTATACGTTATACGTTACACGTTGTACGTTGTACGTTATACGTTGTACGTTATACGTTGTACGTTATACGTTGTACGTTATACGTTATACGTTATACGTTATACGTTATACGTTATACGTTATACGTTATACGCTGTACGTTATACGCTGTACGTTATACGCTGTACGTTATACGCTGTACGTTATACGTTATACGTTATACGTTATACGTTACACGTTATACGCTGTACGTTATATGCTGTACGTTATACGTTGTACGTTATACGCTGTACTTTATACGTTATACGTTATACGTTATACGCTGTACGTTATCCGTTGTACGTTATACGTTATACGTTATACGTTATACGTTATACGCTGTACGTTATATGCTGTACGTTATACGCTGTACGTTGTACGTTATACGTTGTACGTTATACGTTGTACGTTATACGTTATACGTTGTACGTTATACGTTATACGTTATACGTTGTACGTTATACGTTATACGTTATACGTTATACGTTATACGTTATACGTTATACGTTATACGTTATACGTTATACGTTATACGTTATACGTTATACGTTATACGTTATACGCTGTACGTTATACGTTGTACGTCATACGTTGTACGTTATACGTTGTACGTTATACTTTATACGCTGTACGTTATACGTTATACGTTATACGATACACGTTGTACGTTGAACGTTATACGGTATACGTTGTACGTTATACGTTATACGCTGTACGTTATACGTTGTACGTTATACGTTGTACGTTATACGTTATACGTTATACGCTGTACGTTATATGCTGTACGTTATACGTTATACGTTATACGCTGTACGTTATACGCTGTACGTTATACGCTGTACGTTATACGTTATACATTATACGTTGTACGTTATACTTTATACGCTGTACGTTATACGTTATACGTTATACGATACACGTTGTACGTTGAACGTTATACGGTATACGTTGTACGTTATACGTTATACGTTATACGTTATACGTTATACGTTATACGTTATACGTTATACGTTATACGTTATACGTTATACGTTATACGTTATACGTTATACGTTATACGTTATACGTTATACGTTATACGCTGTACGTTATACGCTGTACGTTATACGTTATACGTTACACGTTGTACGTTGTACGTTATACGTTGTACGTTATACGTTGTACGTTATACGTTGTACGTTATACGTTATACGTTATACGTTATACGTTATACGTTATACGTTATACGTTATACGCTGTACGTTATACGCTGTACGTTATACGCTGTACGTTATACGCTGTACGTTATACGTTATACGTTATACGTTATACGTTACACGTTATACGCTGTACGTTATATGCTGTACGTTATACGTTGTACGTTATACGCTGTACTTTATACGTTATACGTTATACGCTGTACGTTATACGTTGTACGTTATACGTTATACGTTATACGTTATACGTTATACGCTGTACGTTATACGCTGTACGTTATACGCTGTACGTTGTACGTTATACGTTGTACGTTATACGTTGTACGTTATACGTTATACGTTGTACGTTATACGTTATACGTTATACGATACACGTTGTACGTTGAACGTTATACGGTATACGTTGTACGTTATACGTTATACGCTGTACGTTATACGTTGTACGTTATACGTTGTACGTTATACGTTATACGTTATACGCTGTACGTTATATGCTGTACGTTATACGTTATACGTTATACGCTGTACGTTATACGCTGTACGTTATACGCTGTACGTTATACGTTATACATTATACGTTACACGTTGTACGTTGTACGTTATACGTTGTACGTTATACGTTTACGTTATACGTTATAAGTTATACGTTATACGATATACGTTATACGTTATACGCTGTAGGTTATACGCTGTACGTTATACGCTGTACGTTGTACGTTGTACGTTGTACGTTATACGTTGTACGTTATACGTTATACGTTGTACGTTGTACGTTATACGTTATACGATACACGTTGTACGTTGAACGTTATACGTTATACGTTGTACGTTATACGTTATACGCTGTACGTTATACGTTGTACGTTATACGTTGTACGTTATACGCTGTACGTTATACGCTGTACGTTATACGCTGTACGTTATACGTTATACGTTATACGTTATACGTTATACGCTGTACGTTATATGCTGTACGTTATACGTTATACGTTATACGCTGTACGTTATACGCTGTACGTTATACGCTGTACGTTATACGTTATACATTATACGTTACACGTTGTACGTTGTACGTTATACGTTGTACGTTATACGTTGTACGTTATACGTTGTACGTTATACGTTATACGCTGTACGTTATACGTTATACGTTATACGTTATACGTTATACGTTATACGTTATACGTTATACGTTATACGTTATACGTTATACGTTATACGTTATACGTTATACGTTATACGTTATACGCTGTACGTTATACGCTGTACGTTATACGTTATACGTTACACGTTGTACGTTGTACGTTATACGTTGTACGTTATACGTTGTACGTTATACGTTGTACGTTATACGTTATACGTTATACGTTATACGTTATACGTTATACGTTATACGTTATACGTTATACGCTGTACGTTATACGCTGTACGTTATACGCTGTACGTTATACGCTGTACGTTATACGTTATACGTTATACGTTATACGTTACACGTTATACGCTGTACGTTATATGCTGTACGTTATACGTTGTACGTTATACGCTGTACTTTATACGTTATACGTTATACGTTATACGCTGTACGTTATCCGTTGTACGTTATACGTTATACGTTATACGTTATACGTTATACGCTGTACGTTATACGCTGTACGTTATACGCTGTACGTTGTACGTTATACGTTGTACGTTATACGTTGTACGTTATACGTTATACGTTGTACGTTATACGTTATACGTTATACGATACACGTTGTACGTTGAACGTTATACGGTATACGTTGTACGTTATACGTTATACGCTGTAGGTTATACGTTGTACGTTATACGTTGTACGTTATACGTTATACGTTATACGCTGTACGTTATATGCTGTACGTTATACGTTATACGTTATACGCTGTACGTTATACGCTGTACGTTATACGCTGTACGTTATACGTTATACATTATACGTTACACGTTGTACGTTGTACGTTATACGTTGTACGTTATACGTTTACGTTATACGTTATAAGTTATACGTTATACGATATACGTTATACGTTATACGCTGTAGGTTATACGCTGTACGTTATACGCTGTACGTTGTACGTTGTACGTTGTACGTTATACGTTGTACGTTATACGTTATACGTTGTACGTTGTACGTTATACGTTATACGATACACGTTGTACGTTGAACGTTATACGTTATACGTTGTACGTTATACGTTATACGCTGTACGTTATACGTTGTACGTTATACGTTGTACGTTATACGCTGTACGTTATACGCTGTACGTTATACGCTGTACGTTATACGTTATACGTTATACGTTATACGTTATACGTTATACGTTATACGTTATACGTTATACGTTATACGTTATACGTTATACGTTATACGTTATACGTTATACGTTGTACGTTATACTTTATACGTTATACGTTATACGTTATACGTTATACGTTATACGTTATACGTTATACGTTATACGCTGTAGGTTATACGCTGTACGTTATACGCTGTACGTTGTACGTTATACGTTGTACGTTATACGTTGTACGTTATACGTTATACGTTGTACGTTGTACGTTATACGTTATACGTTATACGTTATACGTTATACGTTATACGTTATACGTTATACGCTGTACGTTATACGTTGTACGACATACGTTGTACGTTATACGTTGTACGTTATACTTTATACGCTGTACGTTATACGTTATACGTTATACGATACACGTTGTACGTTGAACGTTATACGGTATACGTTGTACGTTATACGTTATACGCTGTACGTTATACGTTGTACGTTATACGCTGTACGTTATACGTTATACATTATACGTTACACGTTGTACGTTGTACGTTATACGTTGTACGTTATACGTTGTACGTTATACGTTATACGCTGTACGTTATATGCTGTACGTTATACGTTATACGTTATACGCTGTACGTTATACGCTGTACGTTATACGCTGTACGTTATACGTTATACATTATACGTTACACGTTGTACGTTGTACGTTATACGTTGTACGTTATACGCTGTACTTTATACGTTATACGTTATACGTTATACGCTGTACGTTATCCGTTGTACGTTATACGTTATACGTTATACGTTATACGTTATACGCTGTACGTTATACGCTGTACGTTATACGCTGTACGTTGTACGTTATACGTTGTACGTTATACGTTGTACGTTATACGTTATACGTTGTACGTTATACGTTATACGTTATACGATACACGTTGTACGTTGAACGTTATACGGTATACGTTGTACGTTATACGTTATACGCTGTACGTTATACGTTGTACGTTATACGTTGTACGTTATACGTTATACGTTATACGCTGTACGTTATATGCTGTACGTTATACGTTATACGTTATACGCTGTACGTTATACGCTGTACGTTATACGCTGTACGTTATACGTTATACATTATACGTTACACGTTGTACGTTGTACGTTATACGTTGTACGTTATACGTTTACGTTATACGTTATAAGTTATACGTTATACGATATACGTTATACGTTATACGCTGTAGGTTATACGCTGTACGTTATACGCTGTACGTTGTACGTTGTACGTTGTACGTTATACGTTGTACGTTATACGTTATACGTTGTACGTTGTACGTTATACGTTATACGATACACGTTGTACGTTGAACGTTATACGTTATACGTTGTACGTTATACGTTATACGCTGTACGTTATACGTTGTACGTTATACGTTGTACGTTATACGCTGTACGTTATACGCTGTACGTTATACGCTGTACGTTATACGTTATACGTTATACGTTATACGTTATACGTTATACGTTATACGTTATACGTTATACGTTATACGTTATACGTTATACGTTATACGTTATACGTTATACGTTGTACGTTATACTTTATACGTTATACGTTATACGTTATACGTTATACGTTATACGTTATACGTTATACGCTTTAGGTTATACGCTGTACGTTATACGCTGTACGTTGTACGTTATACGTTGTACGTTATACGTTGTACGTTATACGTTATACGTTGTACGTTGTACGTTATACGTTATACGTTATACGTTATACGTTATACGTTATACGTTATACGTTATACGCTGTACGTTATACGTTGTACGACATACGTTGTACGTTATACGTTGTACGTTATACTTTATACGCTGTACGTTATACGTTATACGTTATACGATACACGTTGTACGTTGAACGTTTTACGGTATACGTTGTACGTTATACGTTATACGCTGTACGTTATACGTTGTACGTTATACGCTGTACGTTATACGCTGTACGTTATACGCTGTACGTTATACGTTATACGTTATACGTTATACGTTATACGTTATACGTTATACGTTATACGTTATACGTTATACGTTATACGTTATACGTTATACGTTATACGTTATACGTTATACGTTGTACGTTATACTTTATACGTTATATGCTGTACGTTATACACTGTACGTTATACGTTATACGTTATACGTTATACATTATACGTTATACGTTATACGTTATACGTTGTACGTTATACTTTATACGTTATATGCTGTACGTTATACGTTATACGTTATACGTTATACGTTATACGTTATACGTTACACGTTATACGCTGTACGTTATATGCTGTACGTTATACGTTGTACGTTATACGCTGTACTTTATACGTTATACGTTATACGTTATACGCTGTACGTTATCCGTTGTACGATATACGTTATACGTTATACGTTATACGTTATACGCTGTACGTTATACGCTGTACGTTATACGCTGTACGTTGTACGTTATACGTTGTACGTTATACGTTGTACGTTATACGCTGTACGTTATACGCTGTACGTTATACGTTATACGTTATACGTTACACGTTGTACGTTGTACGTTGTACGTTATACGTTGTACGTTATACGTTGTACGTTATACGCTGTACGTTATACGTTATACGCTGTACGTTATACGCTGTACGTTATACGCTGTACGTTATACGTTATACGTTATACGTTACACGTTGTACGTTGTACGTTGTACGTTATACGTTGTACGTTATACGTTGTACGTTATACGCTGTACGTTATACGCTGTACGTTATACGTTATACGTTACACGTTGTACGTTGTACGTTATACGTTTACGTTATACGTTGTACGTTATACGTTGTACGTTATACGTTATACGTTATACGTTATACGTTATACGTTATACGTTATACGTTATACGCTGTACGTTATACGCTGTACGTTATACGCTGTACGTTATACGTTGTACGTTATACGCTGTACTTTATACGTTATACGTTATACGTTATACGCTGTACGTTATCCGTTGTACGTTATACGTTATACGTTATACGTTATACGTTATACGCTGTACGTTATACGCTGTACGTTATACGCTGTACGTTATACGTTATACGTTATACGTTATACGTTATACGTTATACGTTATACGTTATACGTTATACGTTATACGTTATACGTTATACGTTATACGTTGTACGTTATACTTTATACGTTATATGCTGTACGTTATACGTTATACGTTATACGTTATACGTTATACGTTATACGTTATACGTTATACGTTATACGTTATACGTTATATGTTATACGTTATACGTTATACGTTATACGTTATACGTTATACGTTATACGTTATACGTTATACGTTATATGTTATACGTTATACGTTGTACGCTGTACGTTATACGCTGTACGTTATACGTTATACGTTATACGTTACACGTTGTACGTTGTACGTTATACGCTGTACGTTATACGTTATACGTTATACGTTGTACGTTATACGTTATACGTTATACGTTATACGTTATACGTTATACGCTGTACGTTATACGCTGTATGTTATACGCTGTACGTTATACGTTATACGTTATACGTTATACGTTACACGTTGTACGTTGTACGTTGTACGTTATACGTTGTACGTTATACGTTGTACGTTATACGTTATACGTTATACGTTATACGTTATACGTTATACGTTATACGTTATACGTTATACGTTATACGTTATACGTTATACGTTATACGTTATACGTTATACGTTATACGTTATACGTTATACGTTATACGTTATACGTTATACGTTATACGTTATACGTTATACGTTATACGTTATACGTTATACGTTATACGCTGTACGTTATACGTTGTACGTCATACGTTGTACGTTATACGTTGTACGTTATACTTTATACGCTGTACGTTATACGTTATACGTTATACGATACACGTTGTACGTTGAACGTTATACGGTATACGTTGTACGTTATACGTTATACGCTGTACGTTATACGCTGTACGTTATACGTTATACGTTATACGTTACACGTTGTACGTTGTACGTTGTACGTCATACGTTGTACGTTATACGTTGTACGTTATACGCTGTACGTTATACGTTATACGCTGTACGTTATACGCTGTACGTTATACGCTGTACGTTATACGTTATACGTTATACGTTACACGTTGTACGTTGTACGTTGTACGTTATACGTTGTACGTTATACGTTGTACGTTATACGCTGTACGTTATACGCTGTACGTTATACGTTATACGTTACACGTTGTACGTTGTACGTTATACGTTGTACGTTATACGTTGTACGTTATACGTTGTACGTTATACGTTATACGTTATACGTTATACGTTATACGTTATACGTTATACGCTGTACGTTATACGCTGTACGTTATACGCTGTACGTTATACGTTGTACGTTATACGCTGTACTTTATACGTTATACGTTATACGTTATACGCTGTACGTTATCCGTTGTACGTTATACGTTATACGTTATACGTTATACGTTATACGCTGTACGTTATACGCTGTACGTTATACGCTGTACGTTATACGTTATACGTTATACGTTATACGTTATACGTTATACGTTATACGTTATACGTTATACGTTATACGTTATACGTTATACGTTATACGTTATACGTTATACGTTATACGTTGTACGTTATACTTTATACGTTATATGCTGTACGTTATACGTTATACGTTATACGTTATACGTTATACGTTATACGTTATACGTTATACGTTATACGTTATACGTTATATGTTATACGTTATACGTTATACGTTATACGTTATACGTTATACGTTATACGTTATACGTTATACGTTATATGTTATACGTTATACGTTGTACGCTGTACGTTATACGCTGTACGTTATACGTTATACGTTATACGTTACACGTTGTACGTTGTACGTTATACGCTGTACGTTATACGTTATACGTTATACGTTATACGTTGTACGTTATACGTTATACGTTGTACGTTATACGTTATACGTTATACGTTATACGTTGTACGTTATACGTTATACGTTGTACGTTGTACGTTATACGTTATACGTTGTACGTTATACGTTATACGCTGTACGTTATACGTTATACGTTATACGTTACACGTTGTACGTTGTACGTTATACGCTGTACGTTATACGTTATACGTTATACGTTATACGTTGTACGTTATACGTTATACGTTATACGTTATACGTTGTACGTTATACGTTATACGTTATACGCAGTACGTTATACGTTATACGTTATACGATACACGTTGTACGATGAACGTTATACGTTATACGTTGTACGTTATACGTTTACGTTATACGTTATAAGTTATACGTTATACGATATACGTTATACGTTATACGTTATACGTTATACGCTGTAGGTTATACGCTGTACGTTATACGCTGTACGTTGTACGTTATACGTTGTACGTTATACGTTGTACGTTATACGTTATACGTTGTACGTTGTACGTTATACGTTATACGTTGTACGTTATACGTTATACGTTATACGTTATACGTTATACGTTATACGTTATACGTTATACGTTATACGTTATACGTTATACGTTATACGTTATACGTTATACGTTATACGTTATACGTTATACGTTATACGTTATACGTTATACGTTATACGTTATACGTTATACGTTATACGTTATACGTTATACGTTATACGTTATACGTTATACGTTATACGTTATACGTTATACGTTATACGTTATACGTTATACGTTATACGTTATACGCTGTACGTTATACGTTGTACGTCATACGTTGTACGTTATACGTTGTACGTTATACTTTATACGCTGTACGTTATACGTTATACGTTATACGATACACGTTGTACGTTGAACGTTATACGGTATACGTTGTACGTTATACGTTATACGCTGTACGTTATACGTTGTACGTTATACGTTGTACGTTATACGTTATACGCTGTACGTTATACGCTGTATGTTATACGCTGCACGTTATACGTTATACGTTATACGTTATACGTTACACGTTGTACGTTGTACGTTGTACGTTATACGTTGTACGTTATACGTTGTACGTTATACGCTGTACGTTATACGCTGTACGTTATACGTTGTACGTTATACGCTGTACTTTATACGTTATACGTTATACGTTATACGCTGTACGTTATCCGTTGTACGTTATACGTTGTACGTTATACGTTGTACGTTATACGTTGTACGTTATACGTTATACGTTATACGTTATACGTTATACGTTATACGTTATACGTTATACGCTGTACGTTATACGCTGTACGTTATACGCTGTACGTTATACGTTGTACGTTATACGCTGTACTTTATACGTTATACGTTATACGTTATACGCTGTACGTTATCCGTTGTACGTTATACGTTATACGTTATACGTTATACGTTATACTCTGTACGTTATACGCTGTACGTTATACGCTGTACGTTATACGTTATACGTTATACGTTATACGTTATACGTTATACGTTATACGTTATACGTTATACGTTATACGTTATACGTTATACGTTATACGTTATACGTTATACGTTATACGTTATACGTTATACGTTATACGTTATACGTTGTACGTTATACTTTATACGTTATATGCTGTACGTTATACGTTATACGTTATACGTTATACGTTATACGTTATACGTTATACGTTATACGTTATACGTTATACGTTATACGTTATACGTTATACGTTATACGTTATATGTTATACGTTATACGTTATACGTTATACGTTATACGTTATACGTTATACGTTATACGTTATACGTTATACGTTATACGTTATATGTTATACGTTATACGTTGTACGCTGTACGTTATACGCTGTACGTTATACGTTATACGTTATACGTTACACGTTGTACGTTGTACGTTATACGCTGTACGTTATACGTTATACGTTATACGTTATACGTTGTACGTTATACGTTATACGTTGTACGTTATACGTTATACGTTATACGTTATACGTTGTACGTTGTACGTTATACGTTATACGTTGTACGTTGTACGTTATACGTTATACGTTGTACGTTATACGTTATACGCTGTACGTTATACGTTATACGTTATACGTTACACGTTGTACGTTGTACGTTATACGCTGTACGTTATACGTTATACGTTATACGTTATACGTTACACGTTGTACGTTGTACGTTGTACGTTATACGTTGTACGTTATACGTTGTACGTTATACGCTGTACGTTATATGCTGTACGTTATACGTTGTACGTTATACGCTGTACTTTATACGTTATACGTTATACGTTATACGCTGTACGTTATCCGTTGTACGTTATACGTTATACGTTATACGTTGTACGTTATACGTTATACGCTGTACGTTATACGCTGTACGTTATACGCTGTACGTTATACGTTATACGTTATACGTTATACGTTACACGTTGTACGTTGTACGCTGTACGTTATACGCTGTACGTTATACGTTATACGTTATACGTTACACGTTGTACGTTGTACGTTATACGCTGTACGTTATACGTTATACGTTATACGTTATACGTTGTACGTTATACGTTATACGTTGTACGTTATACGTTATACGTTATACGTTATACGTTGTACGTTGTACGTTATACGTTATACGATGTACGTTGTACGTTATACGTTGTACGTTATACGTTATACGCTGTACGTTATACGTTATACGTTATACGTTACACGTTGTACGTTGTACGTTATACATTGTACGTTATACGTTATACGTTATACGTTATACGTTACACGTTGTACGTTGTACGTTGTACGTTATACGTTGTACGTTATACGTTGTACGTTATACGCTGTACGTTATACGCTGTACGTTATACGTTGTACGTTATACGCTGTACTTTATACGTTATACGTTATACGTTATACGCTGTACGTTATCCGTTGTACGTTATACGTTGTACGTTATACGTTGTACGTTATACGTTATACGCTGTACGTTATACGTTGTACGTTATACGTTGTACGTTATACGTTATACGTTATACGTTATACGTTATACGTTATACGTTATACGTTATACGCTGTACGTTATACGCTGTACGTTATACGCTGTACGTTATACGTTATACGTTATACGCTGTACGTTATCCGTTGTACGTTATACGTTATACGTTATACGTTATACGTTATACTCTGTACGTTATACGCTGTACGTTATACGCTGTACGTTATACGTTATACGTTATACGTTATACGTTATACGTTATACGTTATACGTTATACGTTATACGTTATACGTTATACGTTATACGTTATACGTTATACGTTATACGTTATACGTTATACGTTGTACGTTATACTTTATACGTTATATGCTGTACGTTATACGTTATACGTTATACGTTATACGTTATACGTTATACGTTATACGTTATACGTTATACGTTATACGTTATACGTTATACGTTATACGTTATACGTTATACGTTATACGTTATATGTTATACGTTATACGTTATACGTTATACGTTATACGTTATACGTTATACGTTATACGTTATACGTTATACGTTATACGTTATACGTTATATGTTATACGTTATACGTTGTACGCTGTACGTTATACGCTGTACGTTATACGTTATACGTTATACGTTACACGTTGTACGTTGTACGTTATACGCTGTACGTTATACGTTATACGTTATACGTTATACGTTGTACGTTATACGTTATACGTTGTACGTTATACGTTATACGTTATACGTTATACGTTGTACGTTGTACGTTATACGTTATACGTTGTACGTTGTACGTTATATGTTATACGTTGTACGTTATACGTTATACGCTGTACGTTATACGTTATACGTTATACGTTACACGTTGTACGTTGTACGTTATACGCTGTACGTTATACGTTATACGTTATACGTTATACGTTGTACGTTATACGTTATACGTTATACGTTATACGTTATACGTTGTACGTTATACGTTATACGTTATACGCAGTACGTTATACGTTATACGTTATACGATACACGTTGTACGATGAACGTTATACGTTATACGTTGTACGTTATACGTTTACGTTATACGTTATAAGTTATACGTTATACGATATACGTTATACGTTATACGTTATACGTTATACGCTGTAGGTTATACGCTGTACGTTATACGCTGTACGTTGTACGTTATACGTTGTACGTTATACGTTGTACGTTATACGTTATACGTTGTACGTTGTACGTTATACGTTATACGTTGTACGTTATACGTTATACGTTATACGTTATACGTTATACGTTATACGTTATACGTTATACGTTATACGTTATACGTTATACGTTATACGTTATACGTTATACGTTATACGTTATACGTTATACGTTATACGTTATACGTTATACGTTATACGTTATACGTTATACGTTATACGTTATACGTTATACGTTATACGTTATACGTTATACGTTATACGTTATACGTTATACGTTATACGTTATACGTTATACGTTATACGTTATACGTTATACGTTATACGTTATACGTTATACGTTATACGCTGTACGTTATACGCTGTACGTTATACGTTGTACGTCATACGTTGTACGTTATACGTTGTACGTTATACTTTATACGCTGTACGTTATACGTTATACGTTATACGATACACGTTGTACGTTGAACGTTATACGGTATACGTTGTACGTTATACGTTATACGCTGTACGTTATATGTTGTACGTTATACGTTGTACGTTATACGTTATACGCTGTACGTTATACGCTGTATGTTATACGCTGTACGTTATACGTTATACGATATACGTTATACGTTACACGTTGTACGTTGTACGTTGTACGTTATACGTTGTACGTTATACGTTGTACGTTATACGCTGTACGTTATACGCTGTACGTTATACGTTGTACGTTATACGCTGTACTTTATACGTTATACGTTATACGTTATACGCTGTACGTTATCCGTTGTACGTTATACGTTATACGTTATACGTTATACGTTATACTCTGTACGTTATACGCTGTACGTTATACGCTGTACGTTATACGTTATACGTTATACGTTATACGTTATACGTTATACGTTATACGTTATACGTTATACGTTATACGTTATACGTTATACGTTATACGTTATACGTTATACGTTATACGTTATACGTTATACGTTATACGTTGTACGTTATACTTTATACGTTATATGCTGTACGTTATACGTTATACGTTATACGTTATACGTTATACGTTATACGTTATACGTTATACGTTATACGTTATACGTTATACGTTATACGTTATACGTTATACGTTATACGTTATACGTTATACGTTATACGTTATACGTTATACGTTATACGTTATACGCTGTACGTTATCCGTTGTACGTTATACGTTGTACGTTATACGTTGTACGTTATACGTTATACGCTGTACGTTATACGCTGTATGTTATACGCTGTACGTTATACGTTATACGTTATACGTTATACGTTACACGTTGTACGTTGTACGTTGTACGTTATACGTTGTACGTTATACGTTGTACGTTATACGCTGTACGTTATACGCTGTACGTTATAC
>CAKAJA020000960.1:0-25895 GCA_916610235.2 Lasioglossum morio
GGTATGCGTTATGCGTTATACGTTATGCGTTATGCGTTATGCGTTATGCGTTATGCGTTATGCGTTATGCGGTATGCGTTATGCGTTATGCTTTATGCGTTATGCGTTCTGCGTTATGCGTTATGCGTTATGCGTTATGCGTTATGCGTTATGCGGTATGCGTTATGCGTTATGCGTTATGCGTTATGCGTTATGCGTTATGCGTTATGCGTTATGCGTTATGCGTTATGCGTTATGCGTTATGCGTTATGCGTTATGCGTTATGCGTTATGCGTTATACGTTATGCGTTATGCGTTATGCGTTATGCGTTATGCGTTATGCTTTATGCGTTATGCGTTCTGCGTTATGCGTTATGCGTTACGCTTTATGCGTTATGCATTATGCCTTATGCGTTATGCGTTATGCGTTATGCATTATGCGTTATGCGTTATGCGTGATCCGTTATGCGTTAAGCGTTATCCGTTTTGCTGTATTCGTTATGCGTTGTGCATTATGCGTTATGCGTCATGTGTTATGCGTTATGCGTTATGCGTTATGCTTTATGCGTTATGCGTTATGCGTTATGCGTTATGCATTATGCGTTATGCGTTATGCGTTATGCGTTATGCGTTATGCGTTATGCGTTATGCGTTATGCGTTATGCGTTATGCGTTATGCGTTATGCGTTATGCGTTATGCGTTATGCGTTATGCGTTATGCGTTATGCGTTATGCGTTATGCGTTATGCGTTATGCGTTATGCGTTATGCGTTATGCGTTATGCGTTATACGTTATGCGTTATGCGTTATGCGTTATGCGTTATGCGTTATGCGTTATGCGTTATGCGTTATGCGTTATGCGTTCTGCGTTATGCGATATGCGTTATGCGTTATGCTTTATGCGTTATGCGTTATGCATTATGCGTTATGAGTGATCCGTTATGCGTTAGGCGTTATGGGTTTTCCGGTGTTCGTTATGCGTTGTGCATTATGCGTTAGGCGTTATGAAGTATGGGTTGTGGTTTATGCGTTATCCGTTGTGCGCTATACGTTTGCGTTATGCGTTATGCGTTATACGGTATGCGTTATGCGTTATACGTTATGCGTTATGCGTTATTGCGTTAGGGGTTATGCGTTAACGTTATGCGTTATGCGTTATGCGTTATGCGTTATGCGTTATGCGTTATGCGTTATGCGTTATGCGTTATGCGTTATGCGTTATGCGTTATGCGTTATGCGTTATGCGTTATGCGTTATGCGTTATGCGTTATGCGTTATGCGTTATGCGTTATGCGTTATGCGGTATGCGTTATGCGTTATACGTTATGCGTTATGCGTTATGCGTTATGCGTTATGCGTTATGCGTTATGCGTTATGCGGTATGCGTTATGCGTTACGCTTTATGCGTTATGCGTTCTGCGTTATGCGTTATGCGTTACGCTTTATGCGTTATGCATTATGCCTTATGCGTTACGCGTTATGCGTTATGCATTATGCGTTATGCGTTATGCGTGATCCGTTATGCGTTAAGCGTTATGCGTTTTGCTGTATTCGTTATGCGTTGTGCATTATGCGTTATGCGTTATGCGTTATGCGTTATGTGTTATGCGTTATGCGTTATGCTTTATGCGTTATGCGTTATGCATTATGTGTTATGCGTTATGCGTTATGCGTTATGCGTTATGCGTTATGCGTTATGCGTTATGCGTTATGCGTTATGCGTTATGCGTTATGCGTTATGCGTTATGCGTTATGCGTTATGCGTTATGCGTTATGCGTTATGCGTTATGCGTTATGCGTTATGCGTTATACGTTATGCGTTATGCGTTATGCGTTATGCGTTATGCGTTATGCGTTATGCGTTATGCGTTCTGCGTTATGCGATATGCGTTATGCGTTATGCTTTATGCGTTATGCGTTATGCATTATGCGTTATGAGTGATCCGTTATGCGTTAGGCGTTATGGGTTTTCCGGTGTTCGTTATGCGTTGTGCATTATGCGTTAGGCGTTATGAAGTATGGGTTGTGGTTTATGCGTTATCCGTTGTGCGCTATACGTTTGCGTTATGCGTTATGCGTTATACGGTATGCGTTATGCGTTATACGTTATGCGTTATGCGTTATTGCGTTAGGGGTTATGCGTTAACGTTATGCGTTTTGCGTTATGCGTTATGCGTTATGCGTTATGCGTTATGCGTTATGCGTTATGCGTTATGCGTTATGCGTTATGCGTTATGCGTTATGCGTTATGCGTTATGCGTTATGCGTTATGCGTTATGCGTTATGCGTGATCCGTTATGCGTATAGCGTTATGCGTTTTGCTGTATTCGTTATGCGTTATGGTTATGCGTTATGCGTTATGCGATATGCGTCATGCATCAAGCCTTATGCGTTATGTGATATGCGAAATTCGTCATGCATCTAGCCTTATGCGTTATGGGTTATGCGTTAACGTTATGCGTTTTGCGTTATGCGTTATGCGTTATGCATTATGCGTTATGCGTTATGCGTTATGCGTTATGCGTTATGCGTTATGCGTTATGCGTTATACGGTATGCGTTATGCGTTATGCGATATGCGTTGTGCGTTATGCGTTATGCGTTATGCGTTATGTGTTATGCGTTATGCGTTATGCGTTATGCATTTTGAGGTATGCGCCATGCGTTATGCGTTATGCGTTATGCGTTATGCGATATGCGTTGTGCGTTATGCGTTATGCGATATGCGTTGTGCATTATGCGATATGCGTTATGCGTTATGCGTTATGCGTTATGCGTTATGCGTTATGCGTTATGCGTTATGCGTTATGCGTTATGCGTTATGCATTTTGAGTTATGCGCCATGCGTTTTGCGTTATGCGTTATGCGTTATGCGATTTGCGTTGTGCGTTATGCGATATGCGTTGTGCGTTATGCGTTATGCGATATGCGTTGTGCATTATGCGATATGCGTTATGCGTTATCCGTTATGCGTTATGCGTTATGCGTTATGCGTTATGCGTTATGCGTTATGCGTTATGCGTTATGCGTTATGCGTTATGCGTTATGCGTTATGCGTTATGCGTTATGCGGTATGCGTTATGCGTTATACGTTATGCGTTATGCGTTATGCGTTATGCGTTATGCGGTATGCGTTATGCGTTATGCTTTATGCGTTATGCGTTCTGCGTTATGCGTTATGCGTTACGCTTTATGCGTTATGCATTATGCCTTATGCGTTATGCGTTATGCGTTATGCATTATGCGTTATGCGTTATGCGTGATCCGTTATGCGTTAAGCGTTATGCGTTTTGCTGTATTCGTTATGCGTTGTGCATTATGCGTTATGCGTTATGTGTTATGCGTTATGCGTTATGCGTTATGCTTTATGCGTTATGCGTTATGCGTTATGCGTTATGCATTATGTGTTATGCGTTATGCGTTATGCGTTATGCGTTATGCGTTATGCGTTATGCGTTATGCGTTATGCGTTATGCGTTATGCGTTATGCGTTATGCGTTATGCGTTATGCGTTATGCGTTATGCGTTATGCGTTATGCGTTATGCGTTATGCGTTATGCGTTATGCGTTATGCGTTATGCGTTATACGTTATGCGTTATGCGTTATGCGTTATGCGTTATGCGTTATGCGTTATGCGTTATGCGTTATGCGTTCTGCGTTATGCGATATGCGTTATGCGTTATGCTTTATGCGTTATGCGTTATGCATTATGCGTTATGAGTGATCCGTTATGCGTTAGGCGTTATGGGTTTTCCGGTGTTCGTTATGCGTTGTGCAGTATGCGTTAGGCGTTATGAAGTATGGGTTGTGGTTTATGCGTTATCCGTTGTGCGCTATACGTTTGCGTTATGCGTTATGCGTTATACGGTATGCGTTATGCGTTATACGTTATGCGTTATGCGATATGCGTTGTGCGTTATGCGTTATGCGTTATGCGTTATGTGTTATGCGTTATGCGTTATGCGTTATGCGTTATGCATTTTGAGGTATGCGCCATGCGTTATGCGTTATGCGTTATGCGTTATGCGATATGCGTTGTGCGTTATGCGTTATGCGATATGCGTTGTGCATTATGCGATATGCGTTATGCGTTATCCGTTATGCGTTATGCGTTATGCGTTATGCGTTATGCGTTATGCGTTATGCGTTATGCGTTATGCATTTTGAGTTATGCGCCATGCGTTTTGCGTTATGCGTTATGCGTTATGCGATTTGCGTTGTGCGTTATGCGTTATGCGTTATGCGTTATGCGTTATGCGTTATGCGTTATGCGTTATGCGTTATGCGTTATGCGTTATGCGTTATGCGTTATGCGGTATGCGTTATGCGTTATACGTTATGCGTTATGCGTTATGCGTTATGCGTTATGCGTTATGCGTTATGCGTTATGCGTTATGCGTTATGCGGTATGCGTTATGCGTTATGCTTTATGCGTTATGCGTTCTGCGTTATGCGTTATGCGTTACGCTTTATGCGTTATGCGTTATGCGTTATGCGTTATGCGTTATGCGTTATGCGTTATGCGTTATGCGTTATGCGTTATGCGTTATGCGTTATGCGTTATGCGTTATGCGTTATGCGTTATGCGTTATGCGTTATGCGTTATGCGTTATGCGTTATGCGTTATGCGTTATACGTTATGCGTTATGCGTTATGCGTTATGCGTTATGCGTTATGCGTTATGCGTTCTGCGTTATGCGATATGCGTTATGCGTTATGCTTTATGCGTTATGCGTTATGCATTATGCGTTATGAGTGATCCGTTATGCGTTAGGCGTTATGGGTTTTCCGGTGTTCGTTATGCGTTGTGCAGTATGCGTTAGGCGTTATGAAGTATGGGTTGTGGTTTATGCGTTATCCGTTGTGCGCTATACGTTTGCGTTATGCGTTATGCGTTATACGGTATGCGTTATGCGTTATACGTTATGCGTTATGCGTTATTGCGTTAGGGGTTATGCGTTAACGTTATGCGTTTTGCGTTATGCGTTATGCGTTATGCGTTATGCGTTATGCGTTATGCGTTATGCGTTATGCGTTATGCGTTATGCGTTATGCGTTATGCTTTATGCGTTATGCGTTATGCGTTATGCGTTATGCGTTATGCGTTATGCGTGATCCGTTATGCGTTAAGCGTTATGCGTTTTGCTGTATTCGTTATGCGTTATGGTTATGCGTTATGCGTTATGCGATATGCGTCATGCATCAAGCCTTATGCGTTATGTGATATGCGAAATTCGTCATGCATCTAGCCTTATGCGTTATGGGTTATGCGTTAACGTTATGCGTTTTGCGTTATGCGTTATGCGTTATGCATTATGCGTTATGCGTTATGCGTTATGCGTTATGCGTTATGCGTTATGCGTTATGCGTTATGCGTTATACGGTATGCGTTATGCGTTATGCTTTATGCGTTATGCGTTATACGTTATGCGTTATGCGTTATGCGTTATGCGTTATGCGTTATGCGTTATGCGTTATGCGTTATGCGGTATGCGTTATGCGTTATACGTTATGCGTTATGCGTTTTGCGTTTTGCGTTATGCGTTATGCGTTATGCGGTATGCGTTATGCGTTATGCTTTATGCGTTATGCGTTCTGCGTTATGCGTTATGCGTTACGCTTTATGCGTTATGCATTATGCCTTATGCGTTATGCGTTATGCGTTATGCATTATGCGTTATGCGTTATGCGTGATCCGTTATGCGTTAAGCGTTATGCGTTTTGCTGTATTCGTTATGCGTTGTGCATTATGCGTTATGCGTTATGTGTTATGCGTTATGCGTTATGCGTTATGCTTTATGCGTTATGCGTTATGCGTTATGCGTTATGCGATATGCGTCATGCATCATGCCTTATGCGTTATGTGATATGCGAAATTCGTCATGCATCTAGCCTTAAGCGTTATGGGTTATGCGTTAACGTTATGAGTTTTGCGTTATGCGTTATGCGTTATGCGTTATGCGTTATGCGTTATGCGTTATGCGTTATGCGTTATGCGTTATGCGTTATGCGTTATGCGTTATGCGTTATACGGTATGCGTTATGCGTTATGCGTTATGCGTTATACGTTATGCGTTATGCGTTATGCGTTATGCGTTATGCGTTATGCGTTATGCGTTATGCGTTATGCGGTATGCGTTATGCGTTATACGTTATGCGTTATGCGTTATGCGTTATGCGTTATGCGTTATGCGTTATGCGGTATGCGTTATGCGTAATGCTTTATGCGTTATGCGTTATGCGATATGCGTTATGCGTTATGCGTTATGCGTTATGCGGTATGCGTTATGCGTTATGCGTTATGCGTTATGCGTTATGCGTTATGCGTTATGCGTTATGCGTGATCCGTTATGCGTTAAGCGTTATGCGTTTTGCTGTATTCGTTATGCGTTATGGTTATGCGTTATGCGTTATGCGATATGCGTCATGCATCAAGCCTTATGCGTTATGTGATATGCGAAATTCGTCATGCATCTAGCCTTATGCGTTATGGGTTATGCGTTAACGTTATGCGTTTTGCGTTATGCGTTATGCGTTATGCGTTATGCGTTATGCGTTATGCGTTATGCGTTATGCGTTATGCGTTATGCGTTATGCGTTATGCGTTATGCGTTATGCGTTATGCGTTATACGGTATGCGTTATGCGTTATGCGTTATGCGTTATGCGTTATACGTTATGCGTTATGCGTTATGCGTTATGCGTTATGCGTTATGCGTTATGCGTTATGCGTTATGCGGTATGCGTTATGCGTTATACGTTATGCGTTATGCGTTATGCGTTATGCGTTATGCGTTATGCGTTATGCGGTATGCGTTATGCGTTATGCTTTATGCGTTATGCGTTCTGCGTTATGCGTTATGCGTTACGCTTTATGCGTTATGCGTTATGCGTTATGCGTTATGCGTTATGCGTTATGCGTTATGCGTTATGCGTTATACGTTATGCGTTATGCGTTATGCGTTATGCGTTATGCGTTATGCGTTATGCGTTCTGCGTTATGCGATATGCGTTATGCGTTATGCTTTATGCGTTATGCGTTATGCATTATGCGTTATGAGTGATCCGTTATGCGTTAGGCGTTATGGGTTTTCCGGTGTTCGTTATGCGTTGTGCATTATGCGTTAGGCGTTATGAAGTATGGGTTGTGGTTTATGCGTTATCCGTTGTGCGCTATACGTTTGCGTTATGCGTTATGCGTTATACGGTATGCGTTATGCGTTATACGTTATGCGTTATGCGTTATTGCGTTAGGGGTTATGCGTTAACGTTATGCGTTTTGCGTTATGCGTTATGCGTCATGCGTTATGCGTTATGCGTTATGCGTTATGCGTTATGCGTTATGCGTTATGCGTTATGCGTTATGCGTTATGCGTTATGCGTTATGCGTTATGCGTTATGCGTTATGCGTGATCCGTTATGCGTTAAGCGTTATGCGTTTTGCTGTATTCGTTATGCGTTATGGTTATGCGTTATGCGTTATGCGATATGCGTCATGCGTAAAGCCTTATGCGTTATGTGATATGCGAAATTCGTCATGCATCTAGCCTTATGCGTTATGGGTTATGCGTTAACGTTATGCGTTTTGCGTTATGCGTTATGCGTTATGCGTTATGCGTTATGCGTTATGCGTTATGCGTTATGCGTTATGCGTTATGCGTTATGCGTTATGCGTTATACGGTATGCGTTATGCGTTATGCGTTATGCGTTATGCGTTATACGTTATGCGTTATGCGTTATGCGTTATGCGTTATGCGTTATGCGTTATGCGGTATGCGTTATGCGTTATGCGTTATGCGTTATGCGTTATGCGTTATGCGTTATGCGTTATGCGTTATGCGTTATGCGTTATGCGTTATGCGGTATGCGTTATGCGTAATGCTTTATGCGTTATGCGTTATGCGATATGCGTTATGCGTTATGCGTTATGCGTTATGCGGTATGCGTTATGCGTTATGCGTTATGCGTTATGCGTTATGCGTTATGCGTTATGCGTTATGCGTGATCCGTTATGCGTTAAGCGTTATGCGTTTTGCGTTATGCGTTATGCGATATGCGTTATGCGTTATGCGTTATGCGATATGCGTTATGCGTTATGCGATATGCGTTATGCGTTATGCTTTATGCGTTATGCGTTATGCATTATGCGTTATGAGTGATCCGTTATGCGTTAGGCGTTATGGGTTTTCCGGTGTTCGTTATGCGTTGTGCAGTATGCGTTAGGCGTTATGAAGTATGGGTTGTGGTTTATGCGTTATCCGTTGTGCGCTATACGTTTGCGTTATGCGTTATGCGTTATACGGTATGCGTTATGCGTTATACGTTATGCGTTATGCGTTATTGCGTTAGGGGTTATGCGTTAACGTTATGCGTTTTGCGTTATGCGTTATGCGTTATGCGTTATGCGTTATGCGTTATGCGTTATGCGTTATGCGTTATGCGTTATGCGTTATGCGTTATGCGTTATGCGTTATGCGTTATGCGTTATGCGTTATGCGTTATGCGTTATGCGTTATGCGTTATGCGTTATGCGTTATGCGTTATGCGTTATGCGTGATCCGTTATGCGTTAAGCGTTATGCGTTTTGCTGTATTCGTTATGCGTTATGGTTATGCGTTATGCGTTATGCGATATGCGTCATGCATCAAGCCTTATGCGTTATGTGATATGCGAAATTCGTCATGCATCTAGCCTTATGCGTTATGGGTTATGCGTTAACGTTATGCGTTTTGCGTTATGCGTTATGCGTTATGCATTATGCGTTATGCGTTATGCGTTATGCGTTATGCGTTATGCGTTATGCGTTATGCGTTATACGGTATGCGTTATGCGTTATGCTTTATGCGTTATGCGTTATACGTTATGCGTTATGCGTTATGCGTTATGCGTTATGCGTTATGCGTTATGCGTTATGCGTTATGCGGTATGCGTTATGCGTTATACGTTATGCGTTATGCGTTATGCGTTTTGCGTTATGCGTTATGCGTTATGCGGTATGCGTTATGCGTTATGCTTTATGCGTTATGCGTTCTGCGTTATGCGTTATGCGTTACGCTTTATGCGTTATGCATTATGCCTTATGCGTTATGCGTTATGCGTTATGCATTATGCGTTATGCGTTATGCGTGATCCGTTATGCGTTAAGCGTTATGCGTTTTGCTGTATTCGTTATGCGTTGTGCATTATGCGTTATGCGTTATGCGTTATGCGTTATGCGTTATGCGTTATGCTTTATGCGTTATGCGTTATGCGTTATGCGTTATGCGTTATGCGATATGCGTCATGCATCATGCCTTATGCGTTATGTGATATGCGAAATTCGTCATGCATCTAGCCTTAAGCGTTATGGGTTATGCGTTAACGTTATGCGTTTTGCGTTATGCGTTATGCGTTATGCGTTATGCGTTATGCGTTATACGTTATGCGTTATGCGTTATGCGTTATGCGTTATGCGTTATGCGTTATGCGTTATGCGTTATGCGTTATACGGTATGCGTTATGCGTTATGCGTTATACGTTATGCGATATGCGTTATGCGTTATGCGTTATGCGTTATGCGTTATGCGGTATGCGTTATGCGTAATGCTTTATGCGTTATGCGTTATGCGATATGCGTTATGCGTTATGCGTTATGCGTTATGCGGTATGCGTTATGCGTTATGCGTTATGCGTTATGCGTTATGCGTTATGCGTTATGCGTTATGCGTGATCCGTTGTGCGTTAAGCGTTATGCGTTTTGCTGTATTCGTTATGCGTTTTGCGTTATGCGTTATGCGATATGCGTTATGCGTTATGCGTTATGCGATATGCGTTATGCGTTATGCGATATGCGTTATGCGTTATGCTTTATGCGTTATGCGTTATGCATTATGCGTTATGAGTGATCCGTTATGCGTTAGGCGTTATGGGTTTTCCGGTGTTCGTTATGCGTTGTGCAGTATGCGTTAGGCGTTATGAAGTATGGGTTGTGGTTTATGCGTTATCCGTTGTGCGCTATACGTTTGCGTTATGCGTTATGCGTTATACGGTATGCGTTATGCGTTATACGTTATGCGTTATGCGTTATTGCGTTAGGGGTTATGCGTTAACGTTATGCGTTTTGCGTTATGCGTTATGCGTTATGCGTTATGCGTTATGCGTTATGCGTTATGCGTTATGCGTTATGCGTTATGCGTTATGCGTTATGCGTTATGCGTTATGCGTTATGCGTTATGCGTTATGCGTTATGCGTTATGCGTTATGCGTTATGCGTGATCCGTTATGCGTTAAGCGTTATGCGTTTTGCTGTATTCGTTATGCGTTGTGGTTATGCGTTATGCGTTATGCGATATGCGTCATGCATCAAGCCTTATGCGTTATGTGATATGCGAAATTCGTCATGCATCTAGCCTTATGCGTTATGGGTTATGCGTTAACGTTATGCGTTATGCGTTATGCGTTATGCGTTATGCATTATGCGTTATGCGTTATGCGTTATGCGTTATGCGTTATGCGTTATGCGTTATACGGTATGCGTTATGCGTTATGCTTTATGCGTTATGCGTTATACGTTATGCGTTATGCGTTATGCGTTATGCGTTACGCGTTATGCGTTATGCGTTATGCGTTATGCGTTATGCGTTATGCGTGATACGTTATGCGTTATGCGTTATGCGTTTTGCGTTATGCGTTATGCGTTATGCGGTATGCGTTATGCGTTATGCTTTATGCGTTATGCGTTCTGCGTTATGCGTTATGCGTTACGCTTTATGCGTTATGCATTATGCCTTATGCGTTATGCGTTATGCGTTATGCATTATGCGTTATGCGTTATGCGTGATCCGTTATGCGTTAAGCGTTATGCGTTTTGCTGTATTCGTTATGCGTTGTGCATTATGCGTTATGCGTTATGTGTTATGCGTTATGCGTTATGCGTTATGCTTTATGCGTTATGCGTTATGCGTTATGCGTTATGCGTTATGCGATATGCGTCATGCATCATGCCTTATGCGTTATGTGATATGCGAAATTCGTCATGCATCTAGCCTTAAGCGTTATGGGTTATGCGTTAACGTTATGCGTTTTGCGTTATGCGTTATGCGTTATGCGTTATGCGTTATGCGTTATACGTTATGCGTTATGCGTTATGCGTTATGCGTTATGCGTTATGCGTTATGCGTTATGCGTTATGCGTTATACGGTATGCGTTATGCGTTATGCGTTATACGTTATGCGTTATGCGTTATGCGTTATGCGTTATGCGTTATGCGTTATGCGATATGCGTTATGCGTAATGCTTTATGCGTTATGCGTTATGCGATATGCGTTATGCGTTATGCGTTATGCGTTATGCGGTATGCGTTATGCGTTATGCGTTATGCGTTATGCGTTATGCGTTATGCGTTAAGCGTTATGCGTTTTGCTGTATTCGTTATGCGTTATGGTTATGCGTTATGCGTTATGCGATATGCGTCATGCATCAAGCCTTATGCGTTATGTGATATGCGAAATTCGTCATGCATCTAGCCTTATGCGTTATGGGTTATGCGTTAACGTTATGCGTTTTGCGTTATGCGTTATGCGTTATGCGTTATGCGTTATGCGTTATGCGTTATGCGTTATGCGTTATGCGTTATGCGTTATACGGTATGCGTTATGCGTTATGCGTTATGCGTTATGCGTTATACGTTATGCGTTATGCGTTATGCGTTATGCGTTATGCGTTATGCGTTATGCGTTATGCGTTATGCGTTATGCGGTATGCGTTATGCGTTATACGTTATGCGTTATGCGTTATGCGTTATGCGTTATGCGTTATGCGTTATGCGTTATGCGGTATGCGTTATGCGTTATGCTTTATTCGTTATGCGTTCTGCGTTATGCGTTATGCGTTACGCTTTATGCGTTATGCATTATGCCTTATGCGTTATGCGTTATGCGTTATGCATTATGCGTTATGCGTTATGCGTGATCCGTTATGCGTTAAGCGTTATGCGTTTTGCTGTATTCGTTATGTGTTGTGCATTATGCGTTATGCGTTATGTGTTATGCGTTATGCGTTATGCGTTATGCTTTATGCGTTATGCGTTATGCGTTATGCGTTATGCATTATGTGTTATGCGTTATGCGTTATGCGTTATGCGTTATGCGTTATGCGTTTGCGTTATGCGTTATGCGTTATGCGTTATGCGTTATGCGTTATGCGTTATGCGTTATGCGTTATGCGTTATGCGTTATGCGTTATGCGTTATGCGTTATGCGTTATGCGTTATGCGTTATGCGTTATGCGTTATGCGTTATACGTTATGCGTTATGCGTTATGCGTTATGCGTTATGCGTTATGCGTTATGCGTTATGCGTTCTGCGTTATGCGATATGCGTTATGCGTTATGCTTTATGCGTTATGCGTTATGCATTATGCGTTACGAGTGATCCGTTATGCGTTAGGCGTTATGGGTTTTCCGGTGTTCGTTATGCGTTGTGCATTATGCGTTAGGCGTTATGAAGTATGGGTTGTGGTTTATGCGTTATCCGTTGTGCGCTATACGTTTGCGTTATGCGTTATGCGTTATACGGTATGCGTTATGCGTTATACGTTATGCGTTATGCGTTATTGCGTTAGGGGTTATGCGTTAACGTTATGCGTTTTGCGTTATGCGTTATGCGTTATGCGTTATGCGTTATGCGTTATGCGTTATGCGTTATGCGTTATGCGTTATGCGTTATGCGTTATGCGTTATGCGTTATGCGTTATGCGTTATGCGTTATGCGTTATGCGTGATCCGTTATGCGTTAAGCGTTATGCGTTTTGCTGTATTCGTTATGCGTTATGGTTATGCGTTATGCGTTATGCGATATGCGTTATGCGTTATGCGTTATGCGTTATGCGTTATGCGTTATGCGTTATGCGTTATGCGTTATGCGTTATGCGTTATGCGTTATGCGTTATGCGTTATGCGTTATGCGTTATGCGTTATGCGTTATGCGTTATGCGTTATGCGTGATCCGTTATGCGTTAAGCGTTATGCGTTATGCGTTATGCGTTATGCGTTATGCGTTATGCGTTATGCGTTATGCGTTATGCGTTATGCGTTATGCGTTATGCGTTATGCGTTATGCGTTATGCGTTATGGGTTATGCGTTATGCGTTATGCGATATGCGTTATGCGTTATACGTTATGCTTTATGCTTTATGCGTTATGCGTTATGCGTTATGAGTGATCCGACATGCGTTATGCGTTATGGGTTATGCGTTATGCGTTATGCGTTTTGCGTTATACGTTATCCGATATGCGTTGTGCGTTATGCGTTATGCGTTATGCGTTATGCGTTATGCATTTTGAGTTATGCGCCATGCGTTATGCGTTATGCGTTATGCGTTATGCGATATGCGTTATGCGTTATGCCTTATGCGTTATGCGTGATCCGTTATGCGTTAAGCATTATGCGTTTTGCTGTATTCGTTATGCGTTGTGCGTTATACGTTTGCGTTATGCGTTATGCGTTATGCGTTATGCATTTTGAGTTATGCGTTATGCGATAAGCGTTATGCGTTATGCGTTAAGCATTATGCTTTATGCGTTATGCGTTATGAGTTACACGTTATGCGTTATTCGATATGCGTTATGCGTTATGCGTTATTCCTTATGCGTTATGCGATAAGCGTTATGCGTTATGCGTTAAGCATTATGATTTATGGGTTATGCGTTATGAGTTACACGTTATGCGTTATTCGATATGCGTTATGCGTTATGCGTTATGCGTTATGCGTTATGCATTTTGAGTTATGCGTTAGGCATTATGCGTTTTGCTGTATTCGTTATGCGTTGTGCGTTATACGTTTGCGTTATGCGTTATGCGTTACGCGTTATGCGTTATGCATTTTGAGTTATGCGCCATGCGTTATGCGTTATGCGATGTGCGTTGTGCGTTATGCGTTATGCGTTATGCGTTATGCGTTATGCGTTATGCGTTATGCATTTTGAGTTATGCGCCATGCGTTATGCGTTATGCGTTATGCGTTATGCGTTATGCATTTTGAGTTATGCGCCATGCGTTATGCGTTATGCGTTATGCGTTATGCGATATGCGTTATGCGATATGCGTTATGCGTTATACGTTATGCTTTATGCTTTATGCGTTATGCGTTATGCGTTATGAGTGATCCGACATGCGTTATGCGTTATGGGTTATGCGTTATGCGTTATGCGTTTTGCGTTATGCGGTATGCGTTATGCGTTATACGTTACGCGTTATGCGTTATGCGTTATGCGTTATGCGTTATGCGTTATGCGTTATGCGGTATGCGTTATGCGTTATGCTTTATTCGTTATGCGTTATGCGTTATGCGTTATGCGTTACGCTTTATGCGTTATGCATTATGCCTTATGCGTTATGCGTTATGCGTTATGCATTATGCGTTATGCGTTATGCGTGATCCGTTATGCGTTAAGCGTTATGCGTTTTGCTGTATTCGTTATGTGTTGTGCATTATGCGTTATGCGTTATGTGTTATGCGTTATGCGTTATGCGTTATGCTTTATGCGTTATGCGTTATGCGTTATGCGTTATGCGTTATGTGTTATGCGTTATGCGTTATGCGTTATGCGTTATGCGTTATGCGTTTGCGTTATGCGTTATGCGTTATGCGTTATGCGTTATGCGTTATGCGTTATGCGTTATGCGTTATGCGTTATGCGTTATGCGTTATGCGTTATGCGTTATGCGTTATGCGTTATGCGTTATGCGTTATGCGTTATGCGTTATGCGTTATACGTTATGCGTTATGCGTTATGCGTTATGCGTTATGCGTTATGCGTTATGCGTTATGCGTTCTGCGTTATGCGATATGCGTTATGCGTTATGCTTTATGCGTTATGCGTTATGCATTATGCGTTACGAGTGATCCGTTATGCGTTAGGCGTTATGGGTTTTCCGGTGTTCGTTATGCGTTGTGCATTATGCGTTAGGCGTTATGAAGTATGGGTTGTGGTTTATGCGTTATCCGTTGTGCGCTATACGTTTGCGTTATGCGTTATGCGTTATACGGTATGCGTTATGCGTTATACGTTATGCGTTATGCGTTATTGCGTTAGGGGTTATGCGTTAACGTTATGCGTTTTGCGTTATGCGTTATGCGTTATGCGTTATGCGTTATGCGTTATGCGTTATGCGTTATGCGTTATGCGTTATGCGTTATGCGTTATGCGTTATGCGTTATGCGTTATGCGTTATGCGTTATGCGTTATGCGTGATCCGTTATGCGTTAAGCGTTATGCGTTTTGCTGTATTCGTTATGCGTTATGGTTATGCGTTATGCGTTATGCGATATGCGTCATGCGTTATGCGTTATGCGTTATGCGTTATGCGTTATGCGTTATGCGTTATGCGTTATGCGTTATGCGTTATGCGTTATGCGTTATGCGTTATGCGTTATGCGTTATGCGTTATGCGTTATGCGTTATGCGTTATGCGTTATGCGTGATCCGTTATGCGTTAAGCGTTATGCGTTATGCGTTATGCGTTATGCGTTATGCGTTATGCGTTATGCGTTATGCGTTATGCGTTATGCGTTATGCGTTATGCGTTATGCGTTATGCGTTATGCGTTATGCGTTATGGGTTATGCGTTATGCGTTATGCGATATGCGTTATGCGTTATACGTTATGCTTTATGCTTTATGCGTTATGCGTTATGCGTTATGAGTGATCCGACATGCGTTATGCGTTATGGGTTATGCGTTATGCGTTATGCGTTTTGCGTTATACGTTATCCGATATGCGTTGTGCGTTATGCGTTATGCGTTATGCGTTATGCGTTATGCGTTATGCATTTTGAGTTATGCGCCATGCGTTATGCGTTATGCGTTATGCGTTATGCGATATGCGTTATGCGTTATGCCTTATGCGTTATGCGTGATCCGTTATGCGTTAAGCATTATGCGTTTTGCTGTATTCGTTATGCGTTGTGCGTTATACGTTTGCGTTATGCGTTATGCGTTATGCGTTATGCATTTTGAGTTATGCGTTATGCGATAAGCGTTATGCGTTATGCGTTAAGCATTATGCTTTATGCGTTATGCGTTATGAGTTACACGTTATGCGTTATTCGATATGCGTTATGCGTTATGCGTTATTCCTTATGCGTTATGCGATAAGCGTTATGCGTTATGCGTTAAGCATTATGATTTATGGGTTATGCGTTATGAGTTACACGTTATGCGTTATTCGATATGCGTTATGCGTTATGCGTTATGCCTTATGCGTTATGCGTGATCCGTTATGCGTTAGGCATTATGCGTTTTGCTGTATTCGTTATGCGTTGTGCGTTATACGTTTGCGTTATGCGTTATGCGTTACGCGTTATGCGTTATGCATTTTGAGTTATGCGCCATGCGTTATGCGTTATGCGATGTGCGTTGTGCGTTATGCGTTATGCGTTATGCGTTATGCGTTATGCGTTATGCGTTATGCATTTTGAGTTATGCGCCATGCGTTATGCGTTATGCGTTATGCGTTATGCGTTATGCATTTTGAGTTATGCGCCATGCGTTATGCGTTATGCGTTATGCGTTATGCGATATGCGTTATGCGATATGCGTTATGCGTTATACGTTATGCTTTATGCTTTATGCGTTATGCGTTATGCGTTATGAGTGATCCGACATGCGTTATGCGTTATGGGTTATGCGTTATGCGTTATGCGTTTTGCGTTATACGTTATCCGATATGCGTTGTGCGTTATGCGTTATGCGTTATGCGTTATGCGTTATGCGTTATGCATTTTGAGTTATGCGCCATGCGTTATGCGTTATGCGTTATGCGTTATGCGATATGCGTTATGCGTTATGCCTTATGCGTTATGCGTGATCCGTTATGCGTTAAGCATTATGCGTTTTGCTGTATTCGTTATGCGTTGTGCGTTATACGTTTGCGTTATGCGTTATGCGTTATGCGTTATGCATTTTGAGTTATGCGTTATGCGATAAGCGTTATGCGTTATGCGTTAAGCATTATGCTTTATGCGTTATGCGTTATGAGTTACACGTTATGCGTTATTCGATATGCGTTATGCGTTATGCGTTATGCCTTATGCGTTATGCGATAAGCGTTATGCGTTATGCGTTAAGCATTATGCTTTATGCGTTATGCGTTATGAGTTACACGTTATGCGTTATTCGATATGCGTTATGCGTTATGCGTTATGCCTTATGCGTTATGCGTGATCCGTTATGCGTTAGGCATTATGCGTTTTGCTGTATTCGTTATGCGTTGTGCGTTATACGTTTGCGTTATGCGTTATGCGTTACGCGTTATGCGTTATGCATTTTGAGTTATGCGCCATGCGTTATGCGTTATGCGATGTGCGTTGTGCGTTATGCGTTATGCGTTATGCGTTATGCGTTATGCGTTATGCGTTATGCATTTTGAGTTATGCGCCATGCGTTATGCGTTATGCGTTATGCGTTATGCGATATGCGTTGTGCGTTATGCGTTATGCGTGATCCGTTATGCGTTAAGCATTATGCGTTTTGCTGTATTCGTTATGCGTTGTGCGTTATACGTTTGCGTTATGCGTTATGCATTATGCGTTATGCGTTATGCGATATGCGTTGTGCGTTATGCGTTATGCGTTATGCGTTATGCGTTATGCGTTATGCGTTATGCGTTATGCGTTATGCGTTATGCGTTATGCGTTATGCGTTATGCATTTTGAGTTATGCGCCATGCGTTATGCGTTATGCGTTATGCGTTATGCGATATGCGTTGTGCGTTATGCGTTATGCGATATGCGTTGTGCGTTATGCGTTATGCGTTATGCGTTATGCGTTATGCGTTATGCGTTATGCGTTATGCGTTATGCGTTATGCGTTATGCGTTATGCGTTATGCGTTATGCGTTATGCGTTATGCGTTAAGCATTATGCTTTATGCGTTATGCGTTATGAGTTACACGTTATGCGTTATTCGATATGCGTTATGCGTTATGCGTTATGCCTTATGCGTTATGCGTGATCCGTTATGCGTTAAGCATTATGCGTTTTGCTGTATTCGTTATGCGTTGTGCGTTATACGTTTGCGTTATGCGTTATGCGTTATGCGTTATGCATTTTGAGTTATGCGTTATGCGATAAGCGTTATGCGTTATGCGTTAAGCACTATGCTTTATGCGTTATGCGTTATGAGTTACACGTTATGCGTTATTCGATATGCGTTATGCGTTATGCGTTATGCCTTATGCGTTATGCGATAAGCGTTATGCGTTATGCGTTAAGCATTATGCTTTATGCGTTATGCGTTATGAGTTACACGTTATGCGTTATTCGATATGCGTTATGCGTTATGCGTTATGCCTTATGCGTTATGCGTGATCCGTTATGCGTTAGGCATTATGCGTTTTGCTGTATTCGTTATGCGTTGTGCGTTATACGTTTGCGTTATGCGTTATGCGTTACGAGTTATGCGTTATGCATTTTGAGTTATGCGCCATGCGTTATGCGTTATGCGATGTGCGTTGTGCGTTATGCGTTATGCGTTATGCGTTATGCGTTATGCGTTATGCGTTATGCATTTTGAGTTATGCGCCATGCGTTATGCGTTATGCGTTATGCGTTATGCGATATGCGTTGTGCGTTATGCGTTATGCGTGATCCGTTATGAGTTAAGCATTATGCGTTTTGCTGTATTCGTTATGCGTTGTGCGTTATACGTTTGCGTTATGCGTTATGCATTATGCGTTATGCGTTATGCGATATGCGTTGTGCGTTATGCGTTATGCGTTATGCGTTATGCGTTATGCGTTATGCGTTATGCGTTATGCGTTATGCGTTATGCGTTATGCGTTATGCGTTATGCATTTTGAGTTATGCGCCATGCGTTATGCGTTATGCGTTATGCGTTATGCGATATGCGTTGTGCGTTATGCGTTATGCGATATGCGTTGTGCGTTATGCGTTATGCGTTATGCGTTATGCGTTATGCGTTATGCGTTATGCGTTATGCGTTATGCGTTATGCGTTATGCGTTATGCGTTATGCGTTATGCGTTATGCGTTATGCGTTATGCATTTTGAGTTATGCGCCATGCGTTATGCGTTATGCGTTATGCGTTATGCGATATGCGTTATGCGTTATGCGTTATGCGTTATGCGGTATGGGTTATGCGTTATGCGTTATGCGTGATCCGTTATGCGTTAAGCATTATGCGTTTTGCTGTATTCGTTATGCGTTGTGCGTTATACGTTTGCGTTATGCGTTATGCGTTATGCGTTATGCGTTATGCTTTATGCGTTATGCGTTATGCGTTATGCGTTATGCATTATGTGTTATGCGTTATGCGTTATGCGTTATGCGTTATGCGTTATGCGTTATGCGTTATGCGTTATGCGTTATGAGATATGCGTTATGCGTTATGCGTTATGCGTTATGCGTTATGCGTTATGCGTTATGCGTTATGCGTTATGCGTTATGCGTTATGCGTTATACGTTATGCGTTATGCGTTATGCGTTATGCGTTATGCGTTATGCGTTATGCGTTCTGCGTTATGAGATATGCGTTATGCGTTATGCTTTATGCGTTATGCGTTATGCATTATGCGTTATGAGTGATCCGTTATGCGTTAGGCGTTATGGGTTTTCCGGTGTTCGTTATGCGTTGTGCATTATGCGTTAGGCGTTATGAAGTATGGGTTGTGGTTTATGCGTTATCCGTTGTGCGCTATACGTTTGCGTTATGCGTTATGCGTTATACGGTATGCGTTATGCGTTATACGTTATGCGTTATGCGTTATTGCGTTAGGGGTTATGCGTTAACGTTATGCGTTTTGCGTTATGCGTTATGCGTTATGCGTTATGCGTTATGCGTTATGCATTATGCGTTATGCGTTATGCGTTATGCGTTATGCGTTATGCGTTATGCGTTATACGGTATGCGTTATGCGTTATGCGTTATGCGTTATGCGTTATACGTTATGCGTTATGCGTTATGCGTTATGCGTTATGCGTTATGCGTTATGCGTTATGCGTTATGCGGTATGCGTTATGCGTTATACGTTATGCGTTATGCGTTATGCGTTATGCGTTATGCGTTATGCGTTATGCGTTATGCGTTATGCGGTATGCGTTATGCGTTATGCGTTATGCGTGATCCGTTATGCGTTAAGCATTATGCGTTTTGCTGTATTCGTTATGCGTTGTGCGTTATACGTTTGCGTTATGCGTTATGCGTTATGCGTTATGCATTTTGAGTTATGCGCCATGCGTTATGCATTATGCGTTATGCGTTACGCGATATGCGTTGTGCGTTATGCGCTATGCGTTATGCGTTATGCGTTATGCGTTATGCGTTATGCGTTATGCGTTATGCGTTATGCGTTATGCGTTATGCGTTATGCGTTATGCGTTATGCGTTATGCGTTATGCGTTATGCGTTATGCGTTATGCGTTATGCGTTATGCGTTATGCGTTATGCGATATGCGTTATGCGTTATGCCTTATGCGTTATGCGTGATCCGTTATGCGTTAAGCATTATGCGTTTTGCTGTATTCGTTATGCGTTGTGCGTTATACGTTTGCGTTATGCGTTATGCGTTATGCGTTATGCATTTTGAGTTATGCGTTATGCGATAAGCGTTATGCGTTATGCGTTAAGCATTATGCTTTATGCGTTATGCGTTATGAGTTACACGTTATGCGTTATTCGATATGCGTTATGCGTTATGCGTTATGCCTTATGCGTTATGCGATAAGCGTTATGCGTTATGCGTTAAGCATTATGCTTTATGCGTTATGCGTTATGAGTTACACGTTATGCGTTATTCGATATGCGTTATGCGTTATGCGTTATGCCTTATGCGTTATGCGTGATCCGTTATGCGTTAGGCATTATGCGTTTTGCTGTATTCGTTATGCGTTGTGCGTTATACGTTTGCGTTATGCGTTATGCGTTACGCGTTATGCGTTATGCATTTTGAGTTATGCGCCATGCGTTATGCGTTATGCGATGTGCGTTGTGCGTTATGCGTTATGCGTTATGCGTTATGCGTTATGCGTTATGCATTTTGAGTTATGCGCCATGCGTTATGCGTTATGCGTTATGCGTTATGCGATATGCGTTGTGCGTTATGCGTTATGCGTGATCCGTTATGCGTTAAGCATTATGCGTTTTGCTGTATTCGTTATGCGTTGTGCGTTATACGTTTGCGTTATGCGTTATGCATTATGCGTTATGCGTTATGCGATATGCGTTGTGCGTTATGCGTTATGCGTTATGCGTTATGCGTTATGCGTTATGCGTTATGCGTTATGCGTTATGCGTTATGCGTTATGCATTTTGAGTTATGCGCCATGCGTTATGCGTTATGCGTTATGCGTTATGCGATATGCGTTGTGCGTTATGCGTTATGCGATATGCGTTGTGCGTTATGCGTTATGCGTTATGCGTTATGCGTTATGCGTTATGCGTTATGCGTTATGCGTTATGCGTTATGCGTTATGCGTTATGCATTTTGAGTTATGCGCCATGCGTTATGCGTTATGCGTTATGCGTTATGCGTTATGCGTTATGCGGTATGCGTTATGCGTTATGCGTTATGCGTGATCCGTTATGCGTTAAGCATTATGCGTTTTGCTGTATTCGTTATGCGTTGTGCGTTATACGTTTGCGTTATGCGTTATGCGTTATGCGTTATGCATTTTGAGTTATGCGCCATGCGTTATGCATTATGCGTTATGCGTTACGCGATATGCGTTGTGCGTTATGCGCTATGCGTTATGCGTTATGCGTTATGCGTTATGCGTTATGCGTTATGCGTTATGCGTTATGCGTTATGCGTTATGCGTTATGCGTTATGCGTTATGCGTTATGCGTTATGCGTTATGCGTTATGCGTTATGCGTTATGCGTTATGCGTTATGCGTTATGCGTTATGCGTTATGCGTTATGCGTTATGCGATATGCGTTATGCGTTATGCCTTATGCGTTATGCGTGATCCGTTATGCGTTAAGCATTATGCGTTTTGCTGTATTCGTTATGCGTTGTGCGTTATACGTTTGCGTTATGCGTTATGCGTTATGCGTTATGCATTTTGAGTTATGCGTTATGCGATAAGCGTTATGCGTTATGCGTTAAGCATTATGCTTTATGCGTTATGCGTTATGAGTTACACGTTATGCGTTATTCGATATGCGTTATGCGTTATGCGTTATGCCTTATGCGTTATGCGATAAGCGTTATGCGTTATGCGTTAAGCATTATGCTTTATGCGTTATGCGTTATGAGTTACACGTTATGCGTTATTCGATATGCGTTATGCGTTATGCGTTATGCCTTATGCGTTATGCGTGATCCGTTATGCGTTAGGCATTATGCGTTTTGCTGTATTCGTTATGCGTTGTGCGTTATACGTTTGCGTTATGCGTTATGCGTTACGCGTTATGCGTTATGCATTTTGAGTTATGCGCCATGCGTTATGCGTTATGCGATGTGCGTTGTGCGTTATGCGTTATGCGTTATGCGTTATGCGTTATGCGTTATGCGTTATGCATTTTGAGTTATGCGCCATGCGTTATGCGTTATGCGTTATGCGTTATGCGATATGCGTTGTGCGTTATGCGTTATGCGTGATCCGTTATGCGTTAAGCATTATGCGTTTTGCTGTATTCGTTATGCGTTGTGCGTTATACGTTTGCGTTATGCGTTATGCATTATGCGTTATGCGTTATGCGTTATGCGTTGTGCGTTATGCGTTATGCGTTATGCGTTATGCGTTATGCGTTATGCGTTATGCTTTATGCGTTATGCGTTATGCGTTATGCGTTATGCATTTTGAGTTATGCGCCATGCGTTATGCGTTATGCGTTATGCGTTATGCGATATGCGTTGTGCGTTATGCGTTATGCGATATGCGTTGTGCGTTATGCGTTATGCGTTATGCATTATGCGTTATGCGTTATGCGTTATGCGTTATGCGTTATGCGTTATGCGTTATGCGTTATGCATTTTGAGTTATGCGCCATGCGTTATGCGTTATGCGTTATGCGTTATGCGATATGCGTTATGCGTTATGCGTTATGCGTTATGCGTGATCCGTTATGCGTTAAGCATTATGCGTTTTGCTGTATTCGTTATGCGTTGTGCGTTATACGTTTGCGTTATGCGTTATGCGTTATGCGTTTTGCATTTTGAGTTATGCGCCATGCGTTATGCGTTATGCGTTATGCGTTATGCGATATGCGTTGTGCGTTATGCGTTATGCGTTATGCGTTATGCGTTATGTGTTATGCGTTATGCGTTATGCGTTATGCGTTATGCATTTTGAGGTATGCGCCATGCGTTATGCGTTATGCGTTATGCGTTATGCGATATGCGTTGTGCGTTATGCGTTATGCGTTGTGCATTATGCGATATGCGTTATGCGTTATCCGTTATGCGTTATGCGTTATGCGTTATGCGTTATGCGTTATGCGTTATGCGTTATGCGTTATGCGTTATGCATTTTGAGTTATGCGCCATGCGTTTTGCGTTATGCGTTATGCGTTATGCGATTTGCGTTGTGCGTTATGCGTTATGCGTTATGCGTTATGCGTTATGCGTTATACGTTATGCTTTATGCTTTATGCGTTATGCTTTATGCGCTATGAGTGATCCGACATGCGTTATGCGTTATGCGTTATGCGTTATGCGTTATGCGTTATGCGTTATGCGTTATGTGTTATGCGTTATGCGTTATGCGTTATGCGTTATGCGTTATGCGTTATGCGTTATGCGTTATGCGTTATGCGTTATGCGTTATGCGTTATGCGTTATGTGTTATGCATTATGCGTTATGCGTTATGCCTGATCCGTCAGGCGTTATGCGTTATGCGTTGTGCGTTATGCGTTATGCGTTATGCGTTATGCGTTATGCGTTATGAGTTATGCGTTATGCGTTATGCGTTATGCGTTATGCGTTATGCGTTATGCGTTATGCGTTATGCGTTATACGTTATGCGTTATGCGTTATGCGTTATGCGTTATGCGTTATGCGTTATGCGTTATGCGTTCTGCGTTATGCGATATGCGTTATGCGTTATGCTTTATGCGTTATGCGTTATGAGTGATCCGTTATGCGTTAGGCGTTATGGGTTTTCCGGTGTTCGTTATGCGTTGTGCATTATGCGTTAGGCGTTATGAAGTATGGGTTGTGGTTTATGCGTTATGCGTTATGCGTTATACGGTATGCGTTATGCGTTATGCGTTATGCGTTATGCGTTATACGTTATGCGTTATGCGTTATGCGTTATGCGTTATGCGTTATGCGTTATGCGTTATGCGTTATGCGGTATGCGTTATGCGTTATACGTTATGCGTTATGCGTTATGCGTTATGCGTTATGCGTTATGCGTTATGCGTTATGCGGTATGCGTTATGCGTTATGCGTGATCCGTTATGCGTTAAGCATTATGCGTTTTGCTGTATTCGTTATGCGTTGTGCGTTATACGTTTGCGTTATGCGTTATGCGTTATGCGTTATGCATTTTGAGTTATGCGCCATGCGTTATGCATTATGCGTTATGCGTTACGCGATATGCGTTGTGCGTTATGCGCTATGCGTTATGCGTTATGCGTTATGCGTTATGCGTTATGCGTTATGCGTTATGCGTTATGCGTTATGCGTTATGCGTTATGCGTTATGCGTTATGCGTTATGCGTTATGCGTTATGCGTTATGCGTTATGCGTTATGCGTTATGCGTTATGCGTTATGCGTTATGCGTTATGCGTTATGCGTTATGCGTTATGCGTTATGCGTTATGCGTTATGCGTTATGGGTTATGCGTTATGCGTTATGCGATATGCGTTATGCGTTATACGTTATGCTTTATGCTTTATGCGTTATGCGTTATGCGTTATGAGTGATCCGACATGCGTCATGCGTTATGGGTTATGCGTTATGCGTTATGCGTTTTGCGTTATACGTTATCCGATATGCGTTGTGCGTTATGCGTTATGCGTTATGCGTTATGCGTTATGCGTTATGCATTTTGAGTTATGCGCCATGCGTTATGCGTTATGCGTTATGCGTTATGCGATATGCGTTATGCGTTATGCCTTATGCGTTATGCGTGATCCGTTATGCGTTAAGCATTATGCGTTTTGCTGTATTCGTTATGCGTTGTGCGTTATACGTTTGCGTTATGCGTTATGCGTTATGCGTTATGCATTTTGAGTTATGCGTTATGCGATAAGCGTTATGCGTTATGCGTTAAGCATTATGCTTTATGCGTGATGCGTTATGAGTTACACGTTATGCGTTATTCGATATGCGTTATGCGTTATGCGTTATGCCTTATGCGTTATGCGATAAGCGTTATGCGTTATGCGTTAAGCATTATGCTTTATGCGTTATGCGTTATGAGTTACACGTTATGCGTTATTCGATATGCGTTATGCGTTATGCGTTATGCCTTATGCGTTATGCGTGATCCGTTATGCGTTAGGCATTATGCGTTTTGCTGTATTCGTTATGCGTTGTGCGTTATACGTTTGCGTTATGCGTTCTGCGTTACGCGTTATGCGTTATGCATTTTGAGTTATGCGCCATGCGTTATGCGTTATGCGATGTGCGTTGTGCGTTATGCGTTATGCGTTATGCGTTATGCGTTATGCGTTATGCGTTATGCATTTTGAGTTATGCGCCATGCGTTATCCGTTATGCGTTATGCGTTATGCGATATGCGTTGTGCGTTATGCGTTATGCGTTATGCGTTATGCGTTATGCGTTATGCGTTATGCGTTATGCGTTATGCGTTATGCGTTATGCGTTATGCGTTATGCATTTTGAGTTATGCGCCATGCGTTATGCGTTATGCGTTATGCGTTATGCGATATGCGTTGTGCGTTATGCGTTATGCGATATGCGTTGTGCGTTATGCGTTATGCGTTATGCGTTATGCGTTATGC
>CAKAJA020000961.1:0-17312 GCA_916610235.2 Lasioglossum morio
CGTTATATGTTGTACGTTATATGTTATACGTTACACGTTGTACGATGTACGTTATACGTTATACGTTATACATTATAGGTTATACGTTATACGTTATACGTTATACGTTATACGTTATACGTTATACGTTATACGTTATACGTTATACGTTATACGTTATACGTTATACGTTATACGTTATACGTTATACGTTATACGTTATACGTTATACGTTATACGTTATACGTTATACGTTATACGTTATACGTTATACGTTATACGTTATACGTTATACGTTATACGTTATACGTTATACGTTATACGGTATACGGTATACGGTATACGTTATACGTTGTACGTTATACCTTATACGTTATTCGCTGTACGTTATACGCTGTACGTTATACGTTATACGTTACACGATATACGTTATACGTTATACGTTATACGCTGTACGTTATACGCTGTACGTTATACGCTGTACGTTATACGTTATACGTTATACGATATACGTTATACGTTATACGTTATACGTTATACGTTATACGCTGTACGTTATACGCTGTACGTTATACGCTGTACGTTATACGTTATACGTTATACGTTATACGTTATACGATATACGTTATACGTTATACGTTATACGTTATACGTTATACGCTGTACGTTATACGGTGTACGTTATACGCTGTACGTTATACGTTGTACGTTATACGTTATACGTTATACGTTATACGCTGTACGTTATACGTTGTACGTTATACGTTATACGTTATACGTTATACGTTGTACGTTATACGTTATATGTTGTACGTTATATGTTATACGTTACACGTTGTACGATGTACGTTATACGTTATACGTTATACATTATACGTTATACGTTATACGTTATACGTTATACGTTATACGTTATACGTTATACGTTATACGTTATACGTTATACGTTATACGTTATACGTTATACGTTATACGTTATACGTTATACGTTATACGTTATACGTTATACGTTATACGTTATACGCTGTACGTTATACGTTATAGGTTATATGTTATACGTAATACGTTATACGTTATACGTTATACGTTATACGTTATACGTTATACGTTATACGTTATACGATATACGTTATACGTTATACGTTATACGTTTTACGTTATACGTTATACGTTATACGTTATACGCTGTACGTTATACGCTGTACGTTATAAGTTATATGTTATACGTTATACGTTACCCGTTGTACGTTGTACGTTATACGTTGTACATTATACGTTGTACGTTGTACGTTATACGTTGTACGTTATACGTTGTACGTTATACGTTGTACGTTATACGTTGTATGTTATACGTTATACGCTGTACGTTATACGTTATACGTTATATGTTATACGTAATACGCTGTACGTTATACGCTGTACGTTATACGCTGTACGTTATACGCTGTACGTTATACGCTGTACGTTATACGTTATACGTTATACGTTACATGTTGTACGTTGTACGTTGAACGTTATACGTTGTACGTTATACGTTATACGCTGTACGTTATACGTTATACGTTATATGTTATACGTTATACGTTATACGTTATACGTTATACGTTATACGATATACGTTATACGTTATACGTTATACGTTATACGTTATACGCTGTACGTTATACGCTGTACGTTATACGCTGTACGTTATACGTTGTACGTTATACGTTATACGTTATACGTTATACGTTATACGTTATACGTTATACGTTATACGTTATACGTTATACGTTATACGTTATACGTTATACGTTATACGTTATACGTTATACGTTATACGTTATACGTTATACGTTATACGTTATACGGTATACGGTATACGTTATACGTTGTACGTTATACCTTATACGTTATTCGCTGTACGTTATACGCTGTACGTTATACGCTGTACGTTATACGCTGTACGTTATACGTTGTACGTTTTACGTTGTACGTTATACGTTGTATGTTATACGTTATACGCTGTACGTTATACGTTACACGTTGTACGTTGTACGTTATACGTTATACGTTACACGTTATACGTTATACGTTATACGTTATACGCTGTACGTTATACGCTGTACGTTATAAGTTATATGTTATACGTTATACGTTACCCGTTGTACGTTGTACGTTATACGTTGTACATTATACGTTGTACGTTGTACGTTATACGTTGTACGTTATACGTTGTACGTTACCCGTTGTACGTTGTACGTTATACGTTACACGTTATACGTTATACGTTATACGCTGTACGTTTTACGCTGTACGTTATACGTTATACGTTATATGTTATACGTTATACGTTATACGTTATACGTTATACGTTATACGTTATACGATACACGTTATACGTTATACGATATACGTTATACGTTATACGCTGTACGTTATACGCTGTACGTTATACGCTGTACGTTATACGCTGTACGTTATACGTTGTACGTTATACGTTATACGTTACACGTTGTACGTTGTACGTTATACGTTATACGTTACACGTTATACGTTATACGTTATACGTTATACGTTATACGTTATACGTTATACGTTATACGCTGTACGTTATACGCTGTACGTTATACGCTGTACGTTATACGTTATACGTTATACGTTACATGTTGTACGTTGTACGTTGAACGTTATACGTTGTACGTTATACGTTATACGCTGTACGTTATACGTTATATGTTATACGTTATACGTTATACGTTATACGTTATACGTTATACGATATACGTTATACGTTATACGTTATACGTTATACGTTATACGCTGTACGTTATACGCTGTACGTTATACTCTGTACGTTATACGTTGTACGTTATACGTTATACGTTATACGTTATACGTTATACGTTATACGTTATACGTTATACGTTATACGTTATACGTTATACGTTATACGTTATACGTTATACGTTATACGTTATACGTTATACGTTATACGTTATACGTTATACGTTATACGTTATACGTTATACGTTATACGTTATACGGTATACGGTATACGTTATACGTTGTACGTTATACCTTATACGTTATTCGCTGTACGTTATACGCTGTACGTTATACGTTATACGTTACACGTTATACGTTATACGTTATACGTTATACGTTATACGCTGTACGTTATACGCTGTACATTATACGCTGTACGTTATACGTTATACGTTGTACGTTACACGTTGTACGTTGTACGTTATACGTTGTATGTTATACGTTATACGCTGTACGTTATACGTTATACGTTATATGTTATACGTTATACGTTATACGTTATACGTTATACGTTATACGTTATACGTTATACGATATACGTTATACGTTATACGTTATACGTTATACGTTATACGTTATACGTTATACGTTATACGTTATACGTTATACGTTATACGCTGTACGTTATACGCTGTACGTTATACGCTGTACGTTATACGCTGTACGTTATACGTTGTACGTTTTACGTTATACGTTATACGTTATACGCAGTACGTTATACGCTGTACGTTATAAGTTATATGTTATACGTTATACGTTACCCGTTGTACGTTGTACGTTATACGTTACACGTTATACGTTATACGTTATACGCTGTACGTTTTACGCTGTACGTTATACGTTATACGTTATATGTTATACGTTATACGTTATACGTTATACGTTATACGTTATACGTTATACGTTATACGTTATACGATACACGTTATACGTTATACGATATACGTTATACGTTATACGCTGTACGTTATACGCTGTACGTTATACGCTGTACGTTATACGCTGTACGTTATACGTTGTACGTTATACGTTATACGTTACACGTTGTACGTTGTACGTTATACGTTATACGTTACACGTTATACGTTATACGTTATACGTTATACGCTGTACGTTATACGCTGTACGTTATACGCGGTACGTTATACGTTATACGTTATACGTTACATGTTGTACGTTGTACGTTGAACGTTATACGTTGTACGTTATACGTTATACGCTGTACGTTATACGTTATACGTTATATGTTATACGTTATACGTTATACGTTATACGTTATACGTTATACGATATACGTTATACGTTATACGTTATACGTTATACGTTATACGCTGTACGTTATACGCCGTACGTTATACGCTGTACGTTATACGTTGTACGTTATACGTTATACGTTATACGCTGTACGTTATACGTTATACGTTACACGTTGTACGTTATACGTTATACGTTATACGTTATACGTTATACGATATACGTTATACGTTATGCGTTACACGTTGTACGTTGTACGTTATACGTTGTACGTTATACGTTGTACGTTGTACGTTATACGTTGTACGTTATACGTTGTACGTTATACGTTGTACGTAATACGTTGTACGTTATACGTTATACGTTATACGTTATATGTTGTACGTTATATGTTGTACGTTATATGTTATACGTTACACGTTGTACGATGTACGTTATACGTTATACGTTATACATTATACGTTATACGTTATACGTTATACGTTATACGTTATACGTTATACGTTATACGTTATACGTTATACGTTATACGTTATACGTTATACGTTATACGTTATACGTTATACGTTATACGTTATACGTTATACGTTATACGTTATACGTTATACGTTATACGTTATACGTTATACGTTATACGTTATACGTTATACGTTATACGTTATACGTTATACGTTATACGTTATACGTTATACGTTATACGGTATACGGTATACGGTATACGTTATACGTTGTACGTTATACCTTATACGTTATTCGCTGTACGTTATACGCTGTACGTTATACGTTATACGTTACACGATATACGTTATACGTTATACGTTATACGCTGTACGTTATACGCTGTACGTTATACGCTGTACGTTATACGTTGTACGTTATACGTTGTACGTTATACGTTGTACGTTATACGTTGTATGTTATACGTTATACGCTGTACGTTATACGTTACACGTTGTACGTTGTACGTTATACGTTATATGTTACACGTTATACGTTATACGTTATACGTTATACGCTGTACGTTATACGCTGTACGTTATACGCGGTACGTTATACGTTATACGTTATACGTTACATGTTGTACGTTGTACGTTGAACGTTATACGTTGTACGTTATACGTTATACGCTGTACGTTATACGTTATACGTTATATGTTATACGTTATACGTTATACGTTATACGTTATACGTTATACGATATACGTTATACGTTATACGTTATACGTTATACGTTATACGTTATACGCTGTACGTTATACGCCGTACGTTATACGCTGTACGTTATACGTTGTACGTTATACGTTATACGTTATACGCTGTACGTTATACGTTATACGTTACACGTTGTACGTTATACGTTATACGTTATACGTTATACGTTATACGATATACGTTATACGTTATGCGTTACACGTTGTACGTTGTACGTTATACGTTGTACGTTATACGTTGTACGTTGTACGTTATACGTTGTACGTTATACGTTGTACGTTATACGTTGTACGTAATACGTTGTACGTTATACGTTATACGTTATACGTTATACGTTGTACGTTATATGTTGTACGTTATATGTTATACGTTACACGTTGTACGATGTACGTTATACGTTATACGTTATACATTATACGTTATACGTTATACGTTATACGTTATACGTTATACGTTATACGTTATACGTTATACGTTATACGTTATACGTTATACGTTATACGTTATACGTTATACGTTATACGTTATACGTTATACGTTATACGTTATACGTTATACGTTATACGTTATACGTTATACGTTATACGTTATACGTTATACGTTATATGTTATACGTTATACGTTATACGTTATACGTTATACGTTATACGTTATACGTTATACGGTATACGGTATACGGTATACGTTATACGTTGTACGTTATACCTTATACGTTATTCGCTGTACGTTATACGCTGTACGTTATACGTTATACGTTACACGATATACGTTATACGTTATACGTTATACGCTGTACGTTATACGCTGTACGTTATACGCTGTACGTTATACGTTGTACGTTATACGTTGTACGTTATACGTTGTACGTTATACGTTGTATGTTATACGTTATACGCTGTACGTTATACGTTACACGTTGTACGTTGTACGTTATACGTTATACGTTACACGTTATACGTTATACGTTATACGTTATACGCTGTACGTTATACGCTGTACGTTATAAGTTATATGTTATACGTTATACGTTACCCGTTGTACGTTGTACGTTATACGTTGTACATTATACGTTGTACGTTGTACGTTATACGTTGTACGTTATACGTTGTACGTTATACGTTGTACGTTATACGTTGTATGTTATACGTTATACGCTGTACGTTATACGTTACACGTTGTACGTTGTACGTTATACGTTATACGTTACACGTTATACGTTATACGTTATACGTTATACGCTGTACGTTATACGCTGTACGTTATACGCTGTACGTTATACGTTATACGTTATACGTTACATGTTGTACGTTGTACGTTGAACGTTATACGTTGTACGTTATACGTTATACGTTGTACGTAATACGTTGTACGTTATACGTTATACGTTATACGTTATACGTTGTACGTTATATGTTGTACGTTATATGTTATACGTTACACGTTGTACGATGTACGTTATACGTTATACGTTATACATTATACGTTATACGTTATACGTTATACGTTATACGTTATACGTTATACGTTATACGTTATACGTTATACGTTATACGTTATACGTTATACGTTATACGTTATACGTTATACGTTATACGTTATACGTTATACGTTATACGTTATACGTTATACGTTATACGTTATACGTTATACGTTATACGTTATACGTTATACGTTATACGTTATACGTTATACGTTATACGTTATACGTTATACGTTATACGGTATACGGTATACGGTATACGTTATACGTTGTACGTTATACCTTATACGTTATTCGCTGTACGTTATACGCTGTACGTTATACGTTATACGTTACACGATATACGTTATACGTTATACGTTATACGCTGTACGTTATACGCTGTACGTTATACGCTGTACGTTATACGCTGTACGTTATACGTTGTACGTTATACGTTGTACGTTATACGTTGTACGTTATACGTTGTATGTTATACGTTATACGCTGTACGTTATACGTTACACGTTGTACGTTGTACGTTATACGTTATACGTTACACGTTATACGTTATACGTTATACGTTATACGCTGTACGTTATACGCTGTACGTTATAAGTTATATGTTATACGTTATACGTTACCCGTTGTACGTTGTACGTTATACGTTGTACATTATACGTTGTACGTTGTACGTTATACGTTGTACGTTATACGTTGTACGTTATACGTTGTACGTTATACGTTGTATGTTATACGTTATACGCTGTACGTTATACGTTACACGTTGTACGTTGTACGTTATACGTTATACGTTATACGTTAAACGTTATACGTTATACGTTATACGTTATACGCTGTACGTTATACGCTGTACGTTATACGCTGTACGTTATACGTTATACGTTATACGTTACATGTTGTACGTTGTACGTTGAACGTTATACGTTGTACGTTATACGTTATACGCTGTACGTTATACGTTATACGTTATATGTTATACGTTATACGTTATACGTTATACGTTATACGTTATACGATATACGTTATACGTTATACGTTATACGTTATACGTTATACGCTGTACGTTATACGCTGTACGTTATACGCTGTACGTTATACGTTGTACGTTATACGTTATACGTTATACGCTGTACGTTATACGTTATACGTTACACGTTGTACGTTATACGTTATACGTTATACGTTATACGTTATACGATATACGTTATACGTTATACGTTGTACGTTGTACGTTATACGTTGTACGTTATACGTTGTACGTTATACGTTGTACGTTATACGTTGTACGTTATACGTTATACGTTATACGTTACACGTTATACGTTATACGTTATACGTTATACGCTGTACGTTATACGCTGTACGTTATACGCGGTACGTTATACGTTATACGTTATACATTATACGTTATACGTTATACGTTATACGTTATACGTTATACGTTATACGTTATACGTTATACGTTATACGTTATACGTTATACGTTATACGTTATACGTTATACGTTATACGTTATACGTTATACGTTATACGTTATACGTTATACGCTGTACGTTATACGTTATACGTTATATGTTATACGTTATACGTTATACGTTATACGTTATACGTTATACGTTATACGTTATACGATATACGTTATACGTTATACGTTATACGTTTTACGTTATACGTTATACGTTATACGTTATACGTTATACGTTATACGTTATACGTTAAACGTTATACGTTATACGTTATACGTTATACGTTATACGTTATACGTTATACGTTATACGTTATACGTTATACGTTATACGTTATACGTTATACGTTATACGTTATACGTTATACGTTATACGTTATACGTTATACGTTATACGGTATACGGTATACGGTATACGTTATACGTTGTACGTTATACCTTATACGTTATTCGCTGTACGTTATACGTTATACGTTACACGTTGTACGTTATACGTTATACGTTATACGATATACGTTATACGTTATACGTTATACGTTATACGTTATACGCTGTACGTTATACGCTGTACGTTATACGCTGTACGTTATACGTTGTACGTTATACGTTATACGTTATACGCTGTACGTTATACGTTATACGTTACACGTTGTACGTTATACGTTATACGTTATACGTTATACGTTATACGATATACGTTATACGTTATACGTTGTACGTTGTACGTTATACGTTGTACGTTATACGTTGTACGTTATACGTTGTACGTTATACGTTGTACGTTATACGTTATACGTTATACGTTACACGTTATACGTTATACGTTATACGTTATACGTTATACGTTACACGATATACGTTATACGTTATACGTTATACGCTGTACGTTATACGCTGTACGTTATACGCTGTACGTTATACGCTGTACGTTATACGTTGTACGTTATACGTTGTACGTTATACGTTGTACGTTATACGTTGTATGTTATACGTTATACGCTGTACGTTATACGTTACACGTTGTACGTTGTACGTTATACGTTATACGTTACACGTTATACGTTATACGTTATACGTTATACGCTGTACGTTATACGCTGTACGTTATAAGTTATATGTTATCGTTATACGTTACCCGTTGTACGTTGTACGTTATACGTTGTACATTATACGTTGTACGTTGTACGTTATACGTTATACGTTATACGTTATACGTTATACGTTATACGTTATACGTTATACGTTATACGTTATACGTTATACGTTATACGTTATACGTTATACGTTATACGGTATACGGTATACGGTATACGTTATACGTTGTACGTTATACCTTATACGTTATTCGCTGTACGTTATACGCTGTACGTTATACGTTATACGTTACACGATATACGTTATACGTTATACGTTATACGCTGTACGTTATACGCTGTACGTAATACGCTGTACGTTATACGCTGTACGTTATACGTTGTACGTTATACGTTGTACGTTATACGTTGTACGTTATACGTTGTATGTTATACGTTATACGCTGTACGTTATACGTTACACGTTGTACGTTGTACGTTATACGTTATACGTTACACGTTATACGTTATACGTTATACGTTATACGCTGTACGTTATACGCTGTACGTTATAAGTTATATGTTATACGTTATACGTTACCCGTTGTACGTTGTACGTTATACGTTGTACATTATACGTTGTACGTTGTACGTTAGTGGCCATACGTTATACGTTATACGTTGTACGTTATACGTTGTACGTTATACGTTGTATGTTATACGTTATACGCTGTACGTTATACGTTACACGTTGTACGTTGTACGTTATACGTTATACGTTATACGTTACACGTTATACGTTATACGTTATACGTTATACGCTGTACGTTATACGCTGTACGTTATACGCTGTACGTTATACGTTATACGTTATACGTTACATGTTGTACGTTGTACGTTGAACGTTATACGTTGTACGTTATACGTTATACGCTGTACGTTATACGTTATACGTTATATGTTATACGTTATACGTTATACGTTATACGTTATACGTTATACGATATACGTTATACGTTATACGTTATACGTTATACGTTATACGCTGTACGTTATACGCTGTACGTTATACGCTGTACGTTATACGTTGTACGTTATACGTTATACGTTATACGCTGTACGTTATACGTTATACGTTACACGTTGTACGTTATACGTTATACGTTATACGTTATACGTTATACGATATACGTTATACGTTATACGTTGTACGTTGTACGTTATACGTTGTACGTTATACGTTGTACGTTATACGTTGTACGTTATACGTTGTACGTTATACGTTATACGTTATACGTTACACGTTATACGTTATACGTTATACGTTATACGCTGTACGTTATACGCTGTACGTTATACGCGGTACGTTATACGTTATACGTTATACATTATACGTTATACGTTATACGTTATACGTTATACGTTATACGTTATACGTTATACGTTATACGTTATACGTTACACGTTATACGTTATACGTTATACGTTATACGCTGTACGTTATACGCTGTACGTTATACGCTGTACGTTATACGTTATACGTTATACGTTACATGTTGTACGTTGTACGTTGAACGTTATACGTTGTACGTTATACGTTATACGCTGTACGTTATACGTTATACGTTATATGTTATACGTTATACGTTATACGTTATACGTTATACGTTATACGATATACGTTATACGTTATACGTTATACGTTATACGTTATACGCTGTACGTTATACGCTGTACGTTATACGCTGTACGTTATACGTTGTACGTTATACGTTATACGTTATACGCTGTACGTTATACGTTATACGTTACACGTTGTACGTTATACGTTATACGTTATACGTTATACGTTATACGATATACGTTATACGTTATACGTTGTACGTTGTACGTTATACGTTGTACGTTATACGTTGTACGTTATACGTTGTACGTTATACGTTGTACGTTATACGTTATACGTTATACGTTACACGTTATACGTTATACGTTATACGTTATACGCTGTACGTTATACGCTGTACGTTATACGCGGTACGTTATACGTTATACGTTATACATTATACGTTATACGTTATACGTTATACGTTATACGTTATACGTTATACGTTATACGTTATACGTTATACGTTATACGTTATACGTTATACGTTATACGTTATACGTTATACGTTATACGTTATACGTTATTCGTTATACGTTATACGTTATACGTTATACGTTATACGTTATACGCTGTACGTTATACGTTATACGTTATATGTTATACGTTATACGTTATACGTTATACGTTATACGTTATACGTTATACGTTATACGATATACGTTATACGTTATACGTTATACGTTTTACGTTATACGTTATACGTTATACGTTATACGTTATACGTTATACGTTATACGTTAAACGTTATACGTTATACGTTATACGTTATACGTTATACGTTATACGTTATACGTTATACGTTATACGTTATACGTTATACGTTATACGTTATACGTTATACGTTATACGTTATACGTTATACGTTATACGTTATACGTTATACGTTATACGTTATACGTTATACGGTATACGGTATACGGTATACGTTATACGTTGTACGTTATACCTTATACGTTATTCGCTGTACGTTATACGTTATACGTTACACGTTGTACGTTATACGTTATACGTTATACGATATACGTTATACGTTATACGTTATACGTTATACGTTATACGCTGTACGTTATACGCTGTACGTTATACGCTGTACGTTATACGTTGTACGTTATACGTTATACGTTATACGCTGTACGTTATACGTTATACGTTACACGTTGTACGTTATACGTTATACCTTATACGTTATACGTTATACGATATACGTTATACGTTATACGTTGTACGTTGTACGTTATACGTTGTACGTTATACGTTGTACGTTATACGTTGTACGTTATACGTTGTACGTTATACGTTATACGTTATACGTTACACGTTATACGTTATACGTTATACGTTATACGTTATACGTTACACGATATACGTTATACGTTATACGTTATACGCTGTACGTTATACGCTGTACGTTATACGCTGTACGTTATACGCTGTACGTTATACGTTGTACGTTATACGTTGTACGTTATACGTTGTACGTTTTACGTTGTATGTTATACGTTATACGCTGTACGTTATACGTTACACGTTGTACGTTGTACGTTATACGTTATACGTTACACGTTATACGTTATACGTTATACGTTATACGCTGTACGTTATACGCTGTACGTTATAAGTTATATGTTATCGTTATACGTTACCCGTTGTACGTTGTACGTTATACGTTGTACATTATACGTTGTACGTTGTACGTTATACGTTGTACGTTATACGTTGTACGTTATACGTTGTACGTTATACGTTGTATGTTATACGTTATACGCTGTACGTTATACGTTACACGTTGTACGTTGTACGTTATACGTTATACGTTACACGTTATACGTTATACGTTATACGTTATACGCTGTACGTTATACGCTGTACGTTATACGCTGTACGTTATACGTTATACGTTATACGTTACATGTTGTACGTTGTACGTTGAACGTTATACGTTGTACGTTATACGTTATACGCTGTACGTTATACGTTATACATTATATGTTATACGTTATACGTTATACGTTATACGTTATACGTTATACGTTATACGTTATACGTTATACGTTATACGTTATACGTTATACGCTGTACGTTATACGTTATACGTTATATGTTATACGTTATACGTTATACGTTATACGTTATACGTTATACGTTATACGTTATACGATATACGTTATACGTTATACGTTATACGTTTTACGTTATACGTTATACGTTATACGTTATACGTTATACGTTATACGTTAAACGTTATACGTTGTACGTTATACGTTATACGCTGTACGTTATACGTTATACATTATATGTTATACGTTATACGTTATACGTTATACGTTATACGTTATACGTTATACGTTATACGTTATACGTTATACGTTATACGTTATACGCTGTACGTTATACGTTATACGTTATATGTTATACGTTATACGTTATACGTTATACGTTATACGTTATACGTTATACGTTATACGATATACGTTATACGTTATACGTTATACGTTTTACGTTATACGTTATACGTTATACGTTATACGTTATACGTTATACGTTAAACGTTATACGTTATACGTTATACGTTATACGTTATACGTTATACGTTATACGTTATACGTTATACGTTATACGTTATACGTTATACGTTATACGTTATACGTTATACGTTATACGTTATACGTTATACGTTATACGTTATACGTTATACGGTATACGGTATACGGTATACGTTATACGTTGTACGTTATACCTTATACGTTATTCGCTGTACGTTATACGTTATACGTTACACGTTGTACGTTATACGTTATACGTTATACGATATACGTTATACGTTATACGTTATACGTTATACGTTATACGTTATACGCTGTACGTTATACGCTGTACGTTATACGCTGTACGTTATACGTTGTACGTTATACGTTATACGTTATACGCTGTACGTTATACGTTATACGTTACACGTTGTACGTTATACGTTATACCTTATACGTTATACGTTATACGATATACGTTATACGTTATACGTTGTACGTTGTACGTTATACGTTGTACGTTATACGTTGTACGTTATACGTTGTACGTTATACGTTGTACGTTATACGTTATACGTTATACGTTAAACGTTATACGTTATACGTTATACGTTATACGTTATACGTTACACGATATACGTTATACGTTATACGTTATACGCTGTACGTTATACGCTGTACGTTATACGCTGTACGTTATACGCTGTACGTTATACGTTGTACGTTATACGTTGTACGTTATACGTTGTACGTTATACGTTGTATGTTATACGTTATACGCTGTACGTTATACGTTACACGTTGTACGTTGTACGTTATACGTTATACGTTACACGTTATACGTTATACGTTATACGTTATACGCTGTACGTTATACGCTGTACGTTATAAGTTATATGTTATCGTTATACGTTACCCGTTGTACGTTGTACGTTATACGTTGTACATTATACGTTGTACGTTGTACGTTATACGTTGTACGTTATACGTTGTACGTTATACGTTGTACGTTATACGTTGTATGTTATACGTTATACGCTGTACGTTAAACGTTACACGTTGTACGTTGTACGTTATACGTTATACGTTACACGTTATACGTTATACGTTATACGTTATACGCTGTACGTTATACGCTGTACGTTATACGCTGTACGTTATACGTTATACGTTATACGTTACATGTTGTACGTTGTACGTTGAACGTTATACGTTGTACGTTATACGTTATACGCTGTACGTTATACGTTATACATTATATGTTATACGTTATACGTTATACGTTATACGTTATACGTTATACGATATACGTTATACGTTATACGTTATACGTTATACGTTATACGCTGTACGTTATACGCTGTACGTTATACGCTGTACGTTATACGTTGTACGTTATACGTTATACGTTATACGCTGTACGTTATACGTTATACGTTACACGTTGTACGTTATACGTTATACGTTATACGTTATACGTTATACGATATACGTTATACGTTATACGTTGTACGTTGTACGTTATACGTTGTACGTTATACGTTGTACGTTATACGTTGTACGTTATACGTTGTACGTTATACGTTATACGTTATACGTTACACGTTATACGTTATACGTTATACGTTATACGCTGTACGTTATACGCTGTACGTTATACGCGGTACGTTATACGTTATACGTTATACATTATACGTTATACGTTATACGTTATACGTTATACGCTGTACGTTATACGTTATACGTTATATGTTATACGTTATACGTTATACGTTATACGTTATACGTTATACGTTATACGTTATACGATATACGTTATACGTTATACGTTATACGTTTTACGTTATACGTTATACGTTATACGTTATACGCTGTACGTTATACGCTGTACGTTATAAGTTATATGTTATACGTTATACGTTACCCGTTGTACGTTGTACGTTATACGTTGTACATTATACGTTGTACGTTGTACCTTATACGTTGTACGTTATACGTTGTACGTTATACGTTGTATGTTATACGTTATACGCTGTACGTTATACGTTATACGTTATATGTTATACGTTATACGTTATACGTTATACGTTATACGTTATACGTTATACGTTATACGATATACGTTATACGTTATACGTTATACGTTATACGTTATACGTTATACGTTATACGCTGTACGTTATACGCTGTACGTTATACGCTGTACGTTATACGCTGTACGTTATACGTTGTACGTTTTACGTTATACGTTATACGTTATACGCTGTACGTTATACGCTGTACGTTATAAGTTATATGTTATACGTTATACGTTACCCGTTGTACGTTGTACGTTATACGTGGTACATTATACGTTGTACGTTGTACGTTATACGTTGTACGTTATACGTTGTACGTTATACGTTGTACGTTATACGTTGTATGTTATACGTTATACGCTGTACGTTATACGTTACACGTTGTACGTTGTACGTTATACGTTATACGTTACACGTTATACGTTATACGTTATACGTTATACGCTGTACGTTATACGCTGTACGTTATAAGTTATATGTTATACGTTATACGTTACCCGTTGTACGTTGTACGTTATACGTTGTACATTATACGTTGTACGTTGTACGTTATACGTTGTACGTTATACGTTGTACGTTATACGTTGTACGTTATACGTTGTATGTTATACGTTATACGCTGTACGTTATACGTTACACGTTGTACGTTGTACGTTATACGTTATACGTTACACGTTATACGTTATACGTTATACGTTATACGCTGTACGTTATACGCTGTACGTTATACGCTGTACGTTATACGTTATACGTTATACGTTATACGTTATATGTTGTACGTTGTACGTTGAACGTTATACGTTGTACGTTATACGTTATACGCTGTACGTTATACGTTATACGTTATATGTTATACGTTATACGTTATACGTTATACGTTATACGTTATACGATATACGTTATACGTTATACGTTATACGTTATACGTTATACGCTGTACGTTATACGCTGTACGTTATACGCTGTACGTTATACGTTGTACGTTATACGTTATACGTTATACGTTATACGTTATACGTTATACGTTATACGTTATACGTTATACGTTATACGTTATACGTTATACGTTATACGTTATACGTTATACGTTATACGTTATACGTTATACGTTATACGTTATACGTTATACGTTATACGTTATACGGTATACGGTATACGTTATACGTTGTACGTTATACCTTATACGTTATTCGCTGTACGTTATACGCTGTACGTTATACGTTATACGTTACACGTTATACGTTATACGTTATACGTTATACGCTGTACGTTATACGCTGTACATTATACGCTGTACGTTATACGTTATACGTTGTACGTTACACGTTGTACGTTGTACGTTATACGTTGTATGTTATACGTTATACGCTGTACGTTATACGTTATACGTTATATGTTATACGTTATACATTATACGTTATACGTTATACGTTATACGTTATACGTTATACGTTATACGTTATACGATATACGTTATACGTTATACGTTATACGTTATACGTTATACGTTATACGTTATACGTTATACGTTATACGCTGTACGTTATACGCTGTACGTTATACGCTGTACGTTATACGCTGTACGTTATACGTTGTACGTTTTACGTTATACGTTATACGTTATACGCAGTACGTTATACGCTGTACGTTATAAGTTATATGTTATACGTTATACGTTACCCGTTGTACGTTGTACGTTATACGTTACACGTTATACGTTATACGTTATACGCTGTACGTTTTACGCTGTACGTTATACGTTATACGTT